>JAQFYM010005400.1:0-13372 GCA_034694785.1 Agrenia bidenticulata
GCAAAATCGGATTTTTCCGCAAAATCGGATTTTTCCGCATTTGTCTTCTGATTTATTTTTGACCCTTTAAAAAAAAAATTGCACAAAATTGATAGTTTTAAGATAAGAATTTATATGTGTGCTATTATATATGGCAAAACAACAAGACATGTGGATAGTATTACATTTATACGGAATAGGTATGCTCTTCACGATAAGTAAGAAAAATCAACAACATACAAATAAATGACTACTAATTTATGTACATCTACTTTTTTTATTGTTGAAAATACTATAATCGAACATTCCGATTATCAAAAGCATTAAAAAATAACTATTGGGCTATTTCTCAAACTATATATAATGAGTAATATTAAACGTATGGCATTGCATACATATGGTAAGTATTAAACTATAAATTCCAATGCTTTGAAAGGTCTTATTATCATGAAACTTCGTGCATATTAAATTCCCTGTCCATTAAAAGATTATAAATCTCATAAGAAAAATCAAAGCATTGCAGCCACTGAGCCAGATTGATATTCCTTAGGAGTACTTTACCTTTCCAGACAAACATAAATAAATTCAGTATTCGAGGATCCCAAAGAATAAGAGAAAATGATTATAATTTAAAATCAAGATAATATAATGCATCGTAAGTATAGTGAAATTTGGTATGTCGATGAAAAATTTTGCAGCTGCCTCCCCTTTTGAATTTAACCAGATCTACATATTACATACATCAATACACGCAAAAGGTTAGTCTCTGTATTATGCTTTGTTGCGGAACAAAACTCACAAGTGTCATAATCGTATGTTTACACAATTAAAAACCATTATCCAGCCAGTAAAATTACAAACTATACTATTTGACTTGAAAAAGGCAGCTATAGAAGCAATCAGGCTTATATTTCCTTACGTAAGAATTTTACGGTGTTATTTATACATCGTTCAGATGCTAGTTAGAAACATGAAAGGGGTTGACTTTTTAACACTATAAAAAAAGAATCAAATTTGAAGAAATTTTTAAAAATGTGCCTTGCATTACCATTTCGATCTAATAGCCGAATCGTTTCTGATTTTAGATGTATAAAAGATGCGATAATACAGCGATGCTTTAGAAAATAGTGATCTGATGTCTTTAAGTACTTATATTTATGCATATTTTATGACTAGAACGAAAATAAAGATTATAAATGTAGTTTTTGGAATAATTATACTAAGGTAGAAAGGGGATTCCGATTACAAACAATGTCGCAGAAGCGTACAACCGTATTGTAAATGCAGAGTTGGTTGCTCACATCCAGCTTTGTCTCTCTTTGTAGAGAAAATAAGAATTTAAAGACCACATTTACCGAAATGATATTTCTAGAGGGTTCGGAAATTTGGTTAATGGGAATACTGATGGCCCAAGTATAACAGCAGTAAAAATAGAGAACAAACGTGATGTGTTGTCAGATCATGAAAGCTTTTATAGACGTATGTTTTTAGCTGAAATGGCTAAAATGTACACCGGTTGGCATATACAATAAGTATTTTCCATGTAGATACGATTTTTTAGTATATTAGTAAACATTCTTATTTCTATTGTTTATTGGACGCCGGTTATGTTTATATTTTTTTATAATTTTTATTTCTTTTTTTATTTTAATCATAGTTACTTACTAAATAATTTTTATAAACCTAAACCTTTTTTCTTTATAGATTCCAATTATTTTGTTATTTTAGTATGATATCTTTATACATTGTAAGGTTGCTTACATTTTTTTTGTATCAATTTTCATTTTGTCTTTATTTGTGATTCATTGTTTATTTTTTGATTACCTTACGCTTTTTTTTTTTTTATAATAATCCCTGTTTAGTTTTGCTTCTAACTTACGTTTTGGTTCGAAGTCATGCTTAGTGTAAGTTATTTTTTTTTTCTTTATTAAGTTTGATACTTTTCTTATCAGAATATTATGACATTGTTCTATCTTTTTATGTCTCCTTTTTTTTTCATTTCTATCGTTATAATTTGTATTTGCTTTTTTGGGTAATTTCTATCATGTGTTGAAAGCTTTTTCAAATTATGCTTGTTTCTCTCGTTTATTCATTTCTATGGTTTTGTTTGAATTTTTCCTTTTATTTAACACAATTCTTTTTTTTATTGATACGGATCTCTTTTTTTTATGTTTTCATTTTTTCTTTTCCTCTTCTTCTAGATTTGGTCTTTTTCTTTAATTGTTTTTATTTCATAGATTGTTTGTTCTTTTTGCATGAGTGTTGTCTTTATTTTCTATTTATTTCCTGTAATATTATCTTTGTTATTGCAATAATTTGGATACTTTCGATTTACAATCTTAATGTTTTTTTCTATGATTTGTGTTGTTTCATTTTTGTTTGGTTCTTGTGCAAAAAGGGGAAGGGGGTGTTTTAATTGCATGAATTAATGCGGAAAATCCGATTTTGCGGAAAAACGCCGCGGCTGATTAAAATATTTATTATGTTTTTAAAGTCTTATAATTTAGTGTCAGTTTCATTGAATTGTTGTGTTTAGTACAAAAACTACTGAATGGCAAAAAAAAAAGAAACTAAAATTACATAGAATTTATTTTTTTTGCAGAAACTTGTCAAAAGTATTTTTGACATTCATTTTTTTTTTGCTTTTTTTGCCACTTTTCTCAAGAGACTGATATCAGCTTAATTGTTTGGCATTTTATAAATTTCTTGGTCATTACTAATATTTTTGTATTGAGCTTATCCACTTTCATGTATTTTGTGATTTTGAATTTTCTTTTATTCGCTAAAAAAAACACCTATCCTGTTTTCTGTCGTGGCATGCTTTTGGCCCTTTTTGTTGCCGCATTTGTGTGGTTTGAGATCGAAATATGTATAAATTCAGATTGTCAATATCCTTTTAACATTCTTCTGGGCTTGTTAAAAGCGTTAATACTACATAAGGATGTTTGTTTATATATACCAATTATCTTACACAACATAAGTTATCATCTTAATGAGTAAAAATGCTGCTTTTAGTAGTTTATTTCGTCTTTGTGCAAAGTCTGTTTTTACTCACTATAAAATCTCTTTTTGAAAGCTCATGGCAGCCTTTAGACATTTATCTAGCCATTTTCTTATACCTCCTTCAATATATAATTATATTTATCGCTAACATCTTTTGCAGTGAGAGGGTCTATTATTGTTATAGCGACTGCGTCCCAACATACCTTTACTGCGTGTTTTTGTGCATTGCTAGCATTTCAATTTTGTGTTAAATCATGTTCGATGCAGATTTAAGTACATTGACTACGACTCAAGTCATTCCATTTAAGGGTTGTACAACTCCGGAGTAAACACCACCCGCCGTAATTTTGCAGGTATTTCGTAAAGAAACGCCGTACTAAGGTTTTCTTCATAAACCGGTGCACGTTAAAAAAATGGAAATGCAAACTGTAAACAAAAACCTTTTTTAAAAAAATAAATAATATGGTAAGGGGTGTTGTAGTAAAGATAAATGGACATTATAGTTTTAAAAAGTTTTTAAACTTTTTTATGTAGCTCGTATGTTTTCGATTCCATTCTTTATACATTTTTCTACGAGAGGCTTTCTCTAATTTTACCTTTTTTAAGAAGACTATAGTTTGTTATAAATTTATATATTTTACTTTGACAAACCTAATTTGCGTTTCGTGTAAAAATAATTTAGGTAGCGAAATATAAAGGATAAAATCAATTTTAAGGCTAAGGGAATTACAAATAAGCGCAAATAAATCTAGCCTAAGTGTATTTAAGAAGCCATCGTATGTAAGTATAAGTCGGTCTATTCTTTAAAGCAATAGCTGTAGCTTGTGATGCAATAATTCATGTTTAGGTAATACTTAACTGGTTTTTCTTTTTATGCAGATCTTAATAAAAAACATATTGAATACATAAATTTTAATCTTTTCGATTTTTAAAACATTTAGAAATAACAATATTTTCATATGCTACCTTCTAATTCAAGGAAAATTTTCATTTAAATTTTTTTATGTTAGATAATAGTGATTTGTAGCATTTCAACTCTTTGCATTATAAAATTTTATTCTTAGAAATATAATTTATACTAAAATTATAACTTTCACTAAATATATTTTTTGTGTATTTTATTAATAACGAACAGACTTTTTTTTTACCTTTGTTTGTAGGGATTGCATTTAATTTACAGATCAAACCCTTAGACCTTTGATTTCTTATATTCGGATTTTCTTGGTACAGGATTGTTTATTATCAAAAAATTTAGACTATTTTTACGTTTTAAAAAGAGAAAAGCGATTTTTTTATAAATTAAGTATTTTCACAAGTAAATTTTATTAAATGAATAATAAAATTCCGACTTCCTTTATTTTTCCGTTCTTTAAGTTATACGTATATCTAACAAAAAAAAGGGATTCGGCAACTATTTTTCTTGTTCAAACATATCATCTACATTTTATGCTTGCCACAAACCATCGAACTTGCCCAATAGATGCTAATATGTTTAAAGATAGTACAAAAAATGATACAGCTGCCTAAAACATTTCGGGGTAATTGTGAAAAAAGTATTAAATCAGCAAACATGCTAGCAATAAAATACATACTGTTAGTATACTATTCGAAATAAAAATAAAAAAAATTTACGTTTATTTATAATAATATTACAAAAGTAACATTTAAGCGGTTTTTATGTTTCAATCATAATAGATTTTGCACTAATTTGTAGAAATTGTCAGGTTATTACTGACTACTCGCTGCAGTGGCGTACCCAGGAATTTTTTCAGCCCAAGGCTATTCAGTTTTTTTCTATAAAAAAAGGGTTAAAAACACGATTTATGACGTGAAAAATCTTTATTATTTTTTTTAAAAATTTTAGATTTCTGAATTTTAAATTTCTGAATTTTTCTTCAAAAAATCTCAGCTCAAAAAAAGACCCCCCCCCTTAAAAACAGGCGCAACTTTTTTTCCAGGGGGGAGCCTGGGCCCATCCTGCCTCACCCTAGGTACGCCACTGACTGGCTGTATGATAAATTTTTATTTTTTATAAATGTATTAGATTATTAAGATTAAAAAATGCAAAGAAACCCTTTTTCTTATTATAATGCGTTTATAGCGTATTAATACAAACGTAGCAAAAGATTAAAGTATGCAGTATATTCAGGATTACTCAGCAGATGCGAAATATCATGTACGAGCGTGATAAAACCTGTTGAAAACTGCTAAGCTGTAGTAATATGACATGTTAATTGCCTTTATAAAATGTAAGATGCTTAAAAGTGTATACAAAGAATAAAAAAAACAACTTAGTCTGATTAAGATGTAGATTTGCTGCAACCAACAAAAAAAACTTGGAATACTCTTTATATGTACCTCGTTATTAGACTAAATCAATACCAGAATATAAGAACTCTTGTGTAAAAAATAAATAGCTGTAAAAAAGTTTATATTTTTGGCACATTTTGTTAATTAAACATGGTATCCCTATATAGATCTTGCATATAAACTATATGAAAACACAAATATGAACAGCCAACTTGTACATGAAACTGGGTTTATTTACAATAATACTTTTTTATGCATCTTATAGACTTTTGTGTTGTGCAGTTTAGGAAATTTATAAGTTTTTAGTTGTTTTTGTTACATTACGGGCATGTTTTCCGTAAAGGTTTGCGATGCAAATTTTTTGACAAAAAATGCCCCATATTGTCATGTAAATTTTATTCTTTCCTTATAGCATAAAAAGACAAAACCTGTATATATAAAAATTGATTGCCCGGCTACCAAAAAGGCCGATATTTTTGTGCAAACACATGTACCTAAGGGCTTTGGGGTTTTATTCATGTTTCTTTTAGAGATTAGTAAAAATACAAACCGTAACAATAACAAAAATAACATTGTTAATTTGTATAGTATAAAGCATGCTGGTTGCAATAATGCGAACAATTATAAATATAATGTTTGCAAATTTTGCAATCATTTTTTTAGTCCTTTCTTCTCAGAACTATGTAATAAATATTACTCAAAACATTTTTAGTAGTGTTAAGCTGTCCTTAAAGGCATACTTTTTACCGTTTACACAAATAAAAAAAAGAAAATATCTTCTAAATAAATATCTTTTATGACCTAAAAAATACTGCATATTCTGTTAAAGAAAAAGCCGGAAGCGCCTTACCTATACAGACCTTTTCATGTTCGGTTTCTTAGTATATTAAAACCATTAACTTTCTAAAGTATCTCTCTGCGTTGGACCAGGAACTTGTTTTTCCTATTCTTTTTTGCAAATTTTTTCATCCATAGGCCGGTTTTTAAAATCTCATTGTAAAAAAATATAATTGGATGATATTTTGTAGTTTATTACGTTTGTATTTGTCTAGCGTGGTATCAGGAGATCAGCATATATACTTTCTTTTTTAATTAGTATTTATTTTTTATTACCGTATGAACTAGAATTTACAAGTTATTAAGAATGTGCGATAAATTTACCTTGTACAAGACAATAAAAATAATATATTGCATTTTTTTTTGTTAAAAAAAAATGTAGTATGATTTTCCTTTAGTTTTACAATTTTATGGTTGTATAATAGTACAAAAATCACCGGTTACTTCTATAGTAAGATACATTGTACTAAAACAAAAATTGCAATTTTTTTTTAGGTTTGACCATGCTTTTTTTTCTAGCCCGTAATGAGACAAGAGAATATACAAATATTGCATTTTTTTATTGATTTTTTTGTATTGATCGTATTTTGTAACAAAAAATATACTTTTTAGTGTCAACTAGCATTAAAAAATAGTTTACAATAGTATAAAAACTGATGGATAAACATTTATATTTTCGTAAATCTCTATAATTTTTTTTTTTGTTCAAAAAAACCATAAAACTGATGATTCAAACTTTTTTAAAAAAATTATACCTGTTTTTGGTTTTTTATAATACATGTCAGCACTTTGCGCACAATAAAAATAGTTTTTGACCTTTAAAAAGTAATGCATATACCTGTTTACAATATTATTTAGTTTGTGTTATAATGGGTGTATAATTTGATAAAATGGTATTAAAAAATAAGCTGGCAAGAATGAAAAAGATTTATAATGCAAATTAAATTTTTATGTAAATATATTGGCATAGAATGACCGTAGTTGCTGTAATTTTCAAGAGCAGATTTTTATTATTGTAAACGACTGGAGAAGTTTTCAGTTGACTTTGTTTGCTTAGTGGATAATACGTTTGTATGATGCGGCGAATGATGAAAATATTAAGCTGCAATCCATGGGATAAAGAAGATTAAGGTCTCTGTAAAGCAAAATTAGTACACACTTGATTAAATACATGTTGCGGGTCATTCTGCTGTTAGAAACTTCTTGAACCAAAAAATAAATAAGATTTCCTAGAGGTGCAGAATTACGTGACTAGCGCTGTAAAGTTTTGAAACAGCAGAGTAAAGGTATAAGTTCCCTTTGGTACTCCAACAACAAGATATCAACTTTGCAATGCTGTTTCAAAACCGCGACCGTAAAAAAGTATAGTTTTTTTCTGCGCTGTTCATAAGCAGTTATATAATTATAAGCAAAAAAAAAAATATAGGTATTTGTATATTGTTTATTGTAAATTTAGCTTAATTAACCTGTATATATGTAATTATACTAGCAATTGATTGCCTAAAACTTGCGTTTTTTTACTCGTGAAATTTTACTTTTGTTTTAAAAAGCAAGAATATATATTTTAATATCCTTACTTTAATTAATCCGGTAATAAAAAAATTATTACCTATGATATGAGGCATAATTTGTGTTTTTGTAGGTGCACAAGTTATCTAGTAATGCTTCATCTGTATCTTTTACACAATGATATTTTTTTGTATACGGTATACTGAAAAATCACTGCGTATATCTCTTCACCTATATAACGGTTACACTCAAAGTCGTGTTTTCTTGTTGGAAAACCGAAAATGGGGTTTTCTTTGTAGCACCAATATGATGCTTTTATCCTTACAGTCTTGCTGCGTCATGTCTAGCTGTTTTTTTACAAACTAATTTTCTGTCTTAACTACATAATATATGCGGTTCCTTATCACTTGCTAGTTTTTGTTTAGGGTTTTTTCTTTACTTATAGTTGTCTAGTTATGGCCTAAAAATGATTGATTATGCGATAACTTTGTCAAAGTTTGATGACTTTTGTGTTGCGTTAAGCGATCATATATTTTTTACTCCCATAGTTGGTTCTGTGATTTTTTTTTAAAAATTAAAGATGTTTTTTTTTTTTAATTTTGTATCCTTAGTAAGATTCCTTTCCCAACCTTTAATATGACACTTTAAACTTTTGTTTTTTACTTTTGTACAGACAATAATATAGTAAAATATAATTGAACCATTTTATACAAAAGTTTTACAATATAACAAAGAACTGGAAATGTCAAAAAGAGGACAAAAAATTGTATGAAGTAAAAAATAGGTTTTTTGTGCATTTAAATCATACTCAAAATATTTATAGCTATTGATTTCTCTAAAGTAAAAAAAAAGTAAAAATTTATTCTTCAAATGCAACGAACAATTTACCTTGAGCAGAGTATCACTTCTAAAGTTGCACAAAAATACCAAAAAGATGTTTTAAATGTATAGTTTAATGTATATGTAAGTTTTCTTAAATACTATTACCATATTTTTACATTCATTTTATAATACAACAGGTAAAAAAAGATTTAACCGCTCGTGTAAAGTAGCGATGCTATTTGTATCATGATAAAGGGTGTAGCTTTTTAATTTATTTTATAAAGTTACCTTATGCAAAATCAAAAAATATCAAGTTTTTATTTTTTAGAATCTTCTATACTGATTTATTTATAAAATGTCAACAAACATGTAAATTTGTATGATTTTGTATAGATTGTTTTTATTTGTATCTAACCTATAAATGATAACAACAATTGTCTTTAGGAATTTAAAAGTTTTTCTAAAGCATATTTATAATACTAAAGACTTACTTAAAAACATAAAAAATTTTTTAATTCTTTCTATACTGCTTTGTTTCCGCGTGTGTATAGATTGTAAAAAATTAAAAAGAACCAGTTACCAAACCACTGCTAAGTACAAAAATTTTTATGGTGTAAATATACGTAGTGCAAGACAAGTAGATTTGTGGTCGTAAATCTCTTTTTATACTAATTACATTCTTTTTGTACACACTTAGCCCTCTTAAAAGCAAAATGTTCTAGATTTAGGAGATAGCATTCACAAAACAAACGAAGAAAAATACTTCACTATGGTATATCTGTTTTCAGTACTAGGTACGTATCTATAAAATGTTGCTTACAAAACAAAAATTATAGTCCCTAAAATCACAAAGGAATCCGACCCCTAATCATAAAAAACACTACTGCTTTTCTTTTACTATTTTTCAAAAGTAAATTAATTGGCACCATCGAAAAACCAATCATTTTATTTACAAGAGATACATCTTGTACATAAAATTAGTAAAGGTGTTTTGTTAATTATACGTTTACTTTTTTATTCTGTTAAATTTGCATACAAGGTTTACATACGAAACAATTAATTTGAGTATGATTAAAGAGGGCTTTTCCTGACCAACAGTCTATTTATAAAAACATAAATAACACGGTATCAGTTTATACAATGAATTTGTTCGTTATATAACCATAGTATTTTTTTGTTGCAGGTATCAACCTTGTAGATGCATCGTCAAATAACATGTTTTGTACTTAAAATTACAAAAATATGTTTTTTTTTTGCATATATCTGTAATATTATGACATATTTTTCCCAAAAAAAATTGATTGCAGACTTTTACAAAAATAAAAATGAAAAACACAATAAAAAAAAGTAGGAACTTAGAAAAATACCAGCTTTAATCTGGATAAAATTTATGGCAAAAATTACGAACGCAAACATTTTTTTGCTAAAAAAAGTCTTTAGACATGTAAGATATATCTCCATAATTTTTTTGTTGACTGACCCGCGGGTTTTATTTTATGATATATGCCAAAGTGCTTTCTACACCAAGGTTTTTTTCAAATTGTAAACAGTCCAAGGTAGAACCAAACACCATTGTGTTTTTGACGCTCATAAATTAATTTAAAATCGTAATATTTATAATGAAAAATGATCAATGGTATTTTTATATAATAAATTCTGCGTAAAAAAACCCTTAAAGTTTACGATCCTGTAATTGTGTTTAAAAATACCATGGAGATAAATCGTTCATGCCTTTAAAGTATCTATTTTTTTTTAAGTATTATAAAGGTGTTTTTACAGTTAGAATAAGTATTTTAAACTACGAGTAAGATTAATTTTTTTATAAACAAATTTTGAATTGCATTTATTCAAATTGTTAATTTGTGGCTTGGAATATTATATATATGAGTTCGGTTATTTTCGATTTTTTATTGTTAATTTTTGTTTTTTTATATGGTTTTTTACTATTTAAAAGTTTTGTGAACAGTTTTTGCTATAGTTTACAATCTGAATTTACTGTTTACTGCCGCATATCTGCAAAGACAAAAGGTTATAGTAAACAGAAACAATTAACACGTACTTTGTAAAATAAAAGCAATATAATAATTTTTACAACAGTTTTAAGATAAGCAGGTTAGATAAAATCTTGATTATCTACTACATTTGCGTTTTGACATTTGCATCAAGTTTTTTAGGTCATTACGCTTTTGATACACAGTATAATAGGATATTTACGTATATTTAGTATGTTTTTGCGCCATATAAAACACACTGCAAAATGTACATTGCAAATCATGTACTTTTTGATTTTAACATGTTTATAAACGCAAATAATGCAGCTAGCACTAAAAAATTTCTTTTATAGATATGCTTTTAGTAACAGCTACAACATATGTACTCTCGTAAGTTATACATAAGGTAAATAGAAATTTAAAAACGCTTTAAAAAAGACGCCATTGCGTCGCACCGCCCGTATTGCGGTGCGGGGCGTGTGGAATAATTTTTTGGAGCTTTACAGGGCCCGAAATCATTTATGTCGTAATAAACGAACAAAAACTTTGCACGATCATACTAATAATCCACAAATAAACAAAAATTTCACTAAAAAGTTACAAAAAAAGGATGTGCTTTTTACTAAGCTGTAATATTTTTTTTCAAATTACGCATTTTTTAGAAATTGTTAATTTTTTTACTGTATAAAATTATTGATAATTAAGTACTACAAGGAACTAATATAGACATATTGTATCTAAATGTATAATATTATCATGCATAAAATCAAATTGCTATGCATCTACTGGATTTACTATGATATTGAAAATCTTAAAATAAAAGTGTATAAAAAGTTGAGTGACTATTACAATAAATAAAGTTATAGATTGGGTAAAAAATATATCACTTACAGCCTCATTACATTTCGTAAAAGCATATAAACTGTTTGTATCTATACACCATCATTAAACTTAGCGTGCTGATACGCACAAAATCTTACCAACGCCAAAACATTGTCATTAATTTATAGATTTTAATATTCGATAGATAACTTTTTTACTTTCGTTATATGTTCGCCTGTAATTGCGACTGGAATCTGCATTATTATATTGGCAGCCAAGAAAACAAAATACAAATATGATGTGCTTATATTATATACCCTTAAGCACGCTAGCTTTACTTTTCTGACGGATTCTTAAAAATTTACAAATTTTTTGATAGTTAAGACTAGGGTCGATAGGTTGGAAGGAATCTAATGTAAGCCTCTTTAAAACAAAATACTGTCCAATAAACATAGTTAAAAACAATATAAAATATGTTTTGTGACAGTTTTTGGATAAAAATATACTAAATTTTTTATTTTTGTCTTACTTAGTTTATAGATTTGTTTACTCCTAAAAATAAATTACCTCCACCCCTGAATAAATATGGACAGACAAAGGGATCAATTTCATGGAAAAAGTCAGTTATGACAAAGTATGTGGACTGATTTAGCAGCTTGAAAAAAGATATGGAAACACATTATCGGTGCGTAGTGTGTGCCACCACCCTGTAAATCGCCATAAAATAGGATTTTTTTGACGCAAGAAAGCATGAGAAAAGCATCAAGCACGATGAGCTTTGTAATTTATTATTAATAATAAAACAACCTAGACCATATAAACATTAATATTGTTCTATTTATGATAATTTAGTCAAAGATTTTGTTTTTTGTAGTATTTCTCTCTTTGTCTTAGAAAAACAAGAAATGAAACAGTTTTAGATACAATCATTAATTTTTTAGCTTAAATCATATCAAAAATACAGAAAAATAGTTTTGGCCAAATTATCATTTGATTTACAAAACAAAATATTAGTGGACTTATTTAGCAAAGAATTTGCTCTTTTTAAAATGAAACAACCGATCCCAATGGACGATATATAGCTAAAATTGTCATTAAAGCGCTTGGAAAACATTCCACAGATTCTATTTAAATGGATTCATCGAATATGAGTGCACTAATTTTAAAACTGTGACAAAGGAATCAGGGGTTCTGTTGGCTTTGCAGTGAGATCAATACTAAAAGATTTCTAAAAAAATATATTGTAAGTGAAGGCGCAAAATATTGCCTTAAAGTTGGAAAAGAATTTATAAAAAAGATTGTACCGATTTATTGCATATAATTTGTGTTTTCCATAACTTGCATTCATTAGCTGAAAAATAAGAAAAAGTTATCTTTTTTGCGAATGATTTTATACGCGTTCGTAAAAAAGTGACTGTCAAGAAGTAACAAATCAACTGATTTACGAAAAAATAACAGAACTCAATATTCCTGCAATACCCTATTGTTAAAAGATGAGATGCTTCATCGATTGTTGTAGTTTTATTTACAATTATTATGATGCAAGTTAAATTATATTTATCGTTGAAAAAATGAATTTGGTGCATTTCTATCATCGGAAAATTCAATTTTACTAAAAAAACAATCGAAACCGATAAATGAGTATAAATATACTTTCGAAGTAAAAAAAATATCTATAAATAAATTATATATCTTTTAGTAGTCAATTTCAAAAGATGGATGAAATAAAAAATTCTTTAGAAGATAACATCTCATAGTCAGGTTTGGCAAAAAAAACTAATTCAAGCAACGCAAATTTAATATACTTAAAATAAAAATTTTTTCAAAATCAAAATATATATGAAAATTACGAGTATCTAAGTCTCACGAATGTTGAAATCGAAGAATCTTTAAATCATTTGAAAATCTTTTATGAGATACTAGATACACAATATGCAGTAAAAACATATCAAAAATCCGTTAGAATATACCATAAAGCTTTAAACAAGTGCTTTCAATTTTCTTATTTTTTTGGACCCCTTTGGAATGAGCAAAATGGAACAATAAAGTAGTATGATGGTAATTATTGAATATACGATATATAATGATTGTAATTTTTG
>JAQFYM010005401.1:0-13369 GCA_034694785.1 Agrenia bidenticulata
GATTTATACTTGCAATTCTGATATATTTTTTACAAAAAAATAGTTGCAAATTGAAGAGATTTCACAGCTCACCGCACCGCAACGCAGGCCTCGAAGCACGGTAAGTTATGTATCGGTGCGCAGTAATAATTCGGTGCAGTGCAAACCACACGATTATTTATGTCTTAACATAAAAAGACTTAAAAAATATTCAGAAAAAAAGTAAACATTTAAAAATATAACAAAATTAATCTTTTAAACTATTTAACGTACAATAATTGCTTTCCGTATAGATTTTGTTCTAAAAAAACAGAATTTACGAAGTTTAGTTTTTCTTTTATTCAGATGATAATAGGCGTAACCGAAATTTTATCAATGATATAAAATATCATAAATAAAACTACTATTGAACGCGCAAAATGCACGAGAATCTTCCCTTTTACATGTATTTATTGTTAATATTGCAATTAAGTGTAACTATTCGTATTTGTGTTGTTATTAATCTTGATATATTTACTTTATTATTTTGTATTTTTTCAAAAAATAAAGCATATAAATCTTGTCTACAAAATACTATATATCATTTGCTATAATAAAGTAAAAGTTATATGGGCAGAAATACCGCCTATAATTTTTTTTTTGTTTTCAACCCATTTAAAATGAAAAAACTTAGATAATAATTATTATATGGATATTCTGAAGAAAAATAGTTACGGTACGTCAAATTAGCTTGTCCGGGGATTTCTTATGTTATATTCGACTTTACTATAGATAAAAAAATACTATAGTTATATTGTATTTAGCACTGATGAAATTTCAAAATTACCGTTGATGATAATTGGTGCCCAGAAAAAATTCGGCAATTGTTCTTTTTACATACAAAATTTCGGCACGAAATTCGGTCATTTATATGGCCTTTTTTTGCATAAAAAGTATATTTAAAAAGTAAGTAATTGCTATATATACTATATTGCGCTTGCACATTGTTAAAGCTATATAACTTGTTCAAAAATAAAAAAAATTGTCACTAAATACTCGTTTGTAGAAAAAAAAATTAATGAATTTGTAACGTGTACTTTTTTTGTTTTAGGTGCAGACGTTTGACGCGCTTTTTAATGATTTAAAGGCTGATGTAAACGAAGTTCTTATATTTCGTAAAAGTTTGTAGTTGACGAAATATCCTATAAAATAAGTAAACCTACTACATTAAAACTTATAATTGCAGTTTAAGCGTGCTTTTACGTGATTAAGGCCATCACAAAGTATAATGCATGTACGGTCTTATCTTAAAACTTTGTTTATAGACGTAAAAAAATGCATTTTCCACAAAAAAATCAGGGGCCGATTTTTTTATTCGGGCCCTAATGATTATTTACGCAACGGCACTGCACAAGTCGATTTGCATGTTAATAAAAAATATTAACCTGCAAGCAATAAACTTACAATGCGTCTACTTTCGATATCAGCTTTTTTTAATATGCATGTGAATATAAATTTATACAAGAATGTTATATTATTAAATAATTCTTTAATAATGTTTTCAAGATAGAGTTTTTGGATAAAACCTAGTAGCATCTACTAGAAGCAGATATTGCTGTATTTTTAATCCTCTTATATTACTTTTGGTGCTGAAGACCTTAGAATCGTAATTAGAATTACTTTGCATGAATTTCCTGACGCAAAATTATTGTCTACTAACTCCCTAACTTTATTGCATGTTTCTATAGAACATGTGACTAGAAACTTTTTAAAAAATAAACGTTACTTTAAATAAGATATAAAAAATATTTCGTTTGCAATAAGTTAGCCATGGTTAGTACTCATGGATTTTCTGAGTATACCATATCTATTAAAAATTTTCAAAAAAGAAAATACACATTAATTTGAACTTTTAGCTGTTTATTAGTTTTTATTTAGTTTTAAAATATTTAAAACATGATTTAGAAAAATTATATACTAAAAAGCTTACAGGACCACACAAAAAAGTCAGCATGCGGTTTCACTAATTATTACAGCTAAAATTTTTCTGGCACTTATATGCCAAACAGGCCTAATATTTTATATAATTTATTAAAAAATAGAAAAAAGTAACATAAACACAAATAGACCAGCACATTTGCGTATCCAGGGGGAGAGTTCGAGGGTTTAAACCCCCCACTCTCAAAAATTTTTGCGCCTGAATTTAAGGGGTTTTTTTTTTGTGTAAAGATTTTTTTGACAAAAAAACCTAATATAAAAAAATTTTACAATGAAAATTTTCATAAAAAAATAATTATGATTTTTGTCAGTTTAAATCGTGTTTTTAAGGCCAAAAATTAAAAAAAAAACACTGACTAGCCCTGGTCAACTAAAATCCTGGCTATGCCACTGGAACACCAACGCATAACAAAAATTACATTTTAAATTATTATTATTGCCAAGCATATTCAAATGATACAATCTAAAGGAACTGCAATTGTCTTATTTATATTTTAAAAGTAAACAAATCTCAGCAATTCGACTTTCTAAGCAAGTTGTGTTTATGCATATAAAAAACAATTCTTGCTTAAAAATGGCTAGTTAAAGGATCCCTCACACTCAACACGTTTGATATTTTTCTTTACTTTAGGTTTTAGTTGCAAACTTTAAAAAAACGGCATAAATAATGCCTGAATGAAATGTGTATATTTTTTTAGTTAAGTGGTAATAGCTATATGTTAAAAGAAACCACCAGATGCGAGCAGATTTGCTTTTCGATATTTCCAAATTAAAAACTGACTTTTTGCATAACTTGTTATCCCTTTTAAAATAGATTCAAACTACAAATTATGGCACATAGCGGTACGATGCGCTGATTTTGAAGTAGACTCGGGTGCGCTTGGGCATTGTGCAGGGCAACATAAAATCTTGCAAACTCTTTTACCATACGTTAGGTTAGTTTTAGATACATAAAAAAACCCATTTATGTAGTATAAAAAGGAACAATTTATATACCGTAAAACCGTGATAGTAAGTTCTTTTATCATAATTAAAACCCTAAAATATACTGTCAACATAGGGAACTGTTTATTTCACGCGTAATTTTTGGACAAAAAAGCGTCTTACTATCGTGATTATAGGTTTATTATTCTTAATTTTTATTTAAAAGTCAGTTAAACTAATAAATCTAATACAAATGCTAAGAACTTGTACCAGTATGTATTTCTGGCATTTTGTTACTTTTTACTTTGTTATATTTTGGTTGGACTATAAGATCATTATTATACTGCACAGAAAAATATTTTAACAGATTTTTTAGTATCGCCTGTGGCTTCGGACAGGGTATCACCCGTAACGTAGGCGAGAAATCAGCTTCGCAATCATATAATTATTTAAAAAGCAAAATCTTATAAAATAGGCAGTCGGTAATGCAATAACATTAAAATAAGGTAAATCATCCAATCCGAAAAAAAGCAAACAGATCTGAGCAACATATACATGATAAGACCTAATGAATATATAAGATTTTTTTCAAGTATAATAACAACTTTAATAAATGAAATTAATAGGGTCTAGTCTCGCTGTCAACATCCTAGGCATTTTCTAAGCTTTGAGTACAGTCTTTATTGTTTGTTTGTACTCTTACTGTGACATATAAAATGTTTTTTTATATTTAAATGCAGATTTTTTATGACAATTTACCAGGTTTAGATGCAATAAATTTAAGGCAAAATTTCCATAACTTTTCGAATAATTCTTTAAAGCTTTTTTTGTAAAAACTAAAACAATATCTTTTTATTTTTTCAATTTAACATTTTCATTGAGGGTATTCTATATTTTACACTAGAAATAATTAGTTTTGCACAGTTTAATTATATTATAGTGTAAGCTTTAAAGTCAATATGATTATCCTTTTCCATACATGTTTTTTGATCCTAATATGATTTCGACCGTAAAATTCTGTAAAAATATTTTCAGAGTAATTTTAATATTGTAATATGGGTTTTTATTGTTGTAGCAGGCTTACAAATTTCCTTCATATTATTTTTTAAACTTGCCTTTATTAATAATTTTCACCTTTATTTTTACGTTATTACAGGTTTTTTGTACATCTTCATAAAGTAATTTATTGAAAATGATTTTGTAATTAGCCCGCTTTTTTATATTTGGCTGTCGACATTTTTCTCTACATTTTTCGTATTTTTATTTATTTGTTATTATGAGATTTTTGTTCTTTTCTTTGATTAAAAATAAAGAGTGATTTTTTTTTTCGTTAAATGTAATATTTCATTTGAAAAACGTGTGATACCTAGGATATTATTTATAACTACAATAGTGCTATGATTATGCGTTTGTTACATGCTTGTGTCTCTCGGTGTCGGAAATGTGTTAATTATTACATACTTTAAGCAAATTCTGTTGGGAATCATAAGTGCTTAGTAATATTAAATCTTGTAAATTCGATTACTGTGTATTATTTTGCTTTGTTTTTGCTATTTTTTGCAATTATTATTTTTTGTCTTTTCTGTTCTCTTTTTGTTCATCAGATCACTTTTTCACAATAAATTGTCTGAAAGAAAAGAGGTAGACTTTTAGGGTTTTTTCTATGCATTTTTATCTCCAGGGTGAATTTTAAGTGATGATACAAGCAATAAAATGGTAGAAATCACAATGTAAAAAATACAACACGGATACCTTACTAGAGCGGATAATTTTTAAGTCGTTGTTTAAACTTTTTTACGTCACATTAAATTTTTTTAATAGTTTTATCATATTAATCCCTGTCGCCTTATAGTAGCCATTCCCATTTTACACCACTATAAGAGAACAAAAAGTTTGGTTTTATGACTTAGGAAACTATACTAAAATTTTTTAATGATATACCATAGTTTTTTAAATCTACAGAAAAAAAATCATTGAACCTGACTATTCATATGTTAAAACTGCAATTTATTGCACAGGTTTTTATCCAGGATAGACTTGTGGTGTCAAGATAAGATTAAAAATGCATTATCTGTGTTGCGAAATTCTTTTTAATAGTCTTTTGCGATGATAGATGAAGCAAAGAGGTTGCTTTCTTAATATATAAAACAAAAATATTTTTTTTTATATTCCATATTTTTGAACCCGGCCGGCCGGTTACTTTATTTTATTTTTTTTTTGCAAAATTACAAAACTCGTCTTAACGACAAAAAAATTACAAATATGTGTTATTAAATTATCGAGTAAATTTAATCAATTTTGGTAATTAGAACATCAATAAAAAAATAGCAAATCGGGTGTTTTGAATTTAGGTGATAATTTTCCAGACAGAACTATTTTATACCACATCCTGTCGTTTGCTTATTACATTTTCTGTTGTAAAGAAAATTGACCCCCTTGAAAATATCTGACCCCTTAAACACGGGCAAGAAAAAATAATATCTGCTTAGATCACTTATATTATATGAATTACTAAATAACTATGTAATTAAAGATTAAAATGCGTAAAGAACTGTAGATATTACAGTTTCTGTTTTTTTACTGAGCAAAAGCTGCATTTTTCAGATTTTTTACGATGACAGGAAATATTTTTTTACATAAAACATCTTGTTTGCTATATAAATATTTGCTTATATGCATTCAAATTGCTTTTGTATCGTATTAAGCATATTTAGAAAAATCTAAGCAGAAAAAAAGCTAAAATGCATAAAGATTTTGCAGTTAATGCAAAAAAAAAACAAATAGTTTGTGGCCGAAAGATGTCACACACTTTTGTATTTAAAATGCATCTTAATTAATACAAATATGTGTGGCAAAATAAAAAACTAATTGTATACTTTAGCCAAATTAAATTCTTTTTGTAAAAACATAAAACACAAACATCTAAAAATGCAGAAAAGAGAAAAAAATTATGTTTGGATTTTTCCAATATAAAAAAAAATCTATATTTATGTATTTACGTTTTGAAATAATATATATTTTCTTTATTTAAAATTATATAAAAAATTTACTGAAAAATCGTGCAAAGTATAATCTTAAAAGTTTACGTAAAAACCGCACAAAGAAAGATTTTTTTTTTGATGGTGGCATTTATGTATAATATGTAAATCACTCTAGATTTAAAAGTACTGCTCAACTCTTTATACGGTGCTAAAAAAATAAAACACGAATTTATAATTAATGCAATATAAAAAACAGTAAAAAAAGCTAAAACCTTTTTTTACATTATTAAAAAAACAAAAAAAGTAATTTTTTATATTTTAAAAAAATAGCAAATATTTTTATGTGTGTAAATAATTTAAAAAAACAGGTTTACATTCTAGGTTAAGATATCGCCACATTTCAATTGCCTCAGCGATAGCTTAACAAAGATATATATATTTTTTTGTTTCTGAGTATATCGACAAAGACAAAGCAATATTTTACTTAGAAAAAAAATATTTTTACTTTTAGTATTATCTATCTATATAAACGATGAAACAGTTTTAAAAAGATAACTACGGCAACAAGCGCATTACCTTTTCGCCTTAATAAACATTTTTTTATAGAATAGGGTCTTTTTTTACAAAAATGTAATTTTCATTTATTAGCTTACAAAATCCATCGTATAGAACGCAGAGAACAAAAAATAAAACAATAAATGTAATTATCTAAGGGTTTAAGAAAAGACTTTTAACTAATAAAACAAGCATAAATAGTAAGGACAAAAGTTTAGATTTTTAACATTGTAATTTGCGCATAAATATTATTCTAGAACACAGTTTATATGTATATTTGATTTCTGACGCAATAACTAAAGTCATTGCACTTTTAATGTAATATTTACATGTTTTTTGTTTCATGCCATTATAAACCATTTTCAGACGTTGTTATTCATCTACCGTTTACAGAAGTTGTGACGAAAGAAGAAAATAAAAAGACAAAATTATAGTAAAAAGTGGTCTCTGCACGATTAACAAATAAGAAAATCTATAAAGTATATATATTGCATAAGTAAGATAACATATTTTTTTTCTAAAAACTTCTAGGGCTCAAAATTGATAAAAGTGGGCACATTTTTCCTGGGACATTTTTATTATTGCATTCCTTAATTTATGAAATACAATTGAAAAAAGCTACGATAAAACAATAAAAAAACAACCGTTGGGCTCTGTATCATGCAAAAACTTCTATTCATATATTATTATTTTTTAATTTTAGCTGTATTTTTAGCGATTTAAAAATTTGTGTTTTGCATAAAAAGGCAACAAAGAAACGCAAAAGTATTGAATAAACTTTAATTGTGTTGACACGACGATAGAATGACAAAAAAACTACTAATATGAATAAATTAAGCAGATATTTTACCTTTTATATTTACATACGCTTAGAGTAATCTTAGAATAATTAGTAAACACCTTTAAATTACCTATCAAAAAACAAAAAAATATTACAAATACTTAATTGTGCATGTACAAAATGCATACTCAAGTTGCTTTTGCATAATATAAGTTAATTTATAAATGGTTACGGATACGTTAAAAAGGGTCGTAGAAAACCTGCAAATAGGCGAATTTGTTTTCTTGTAGCAAAAAGAAGGGCTATAAAACTTTTAAAAAAACTTGCTGGTGTCTATCATAAGACGAACACATTTTAATAATTTTTAGTTTATACCTCTTTGTTTTATAGTATATATTTTTTATTTTATAGTTTATTTTGAAAAAAAAAAAATAAAAAAACATAAAGCGATAATTACGCACACATAAAGAATCGCATAAAACCATTCATTGATAATTCTTGCAGTGCATTTCCCATATTGTCAATTTATCTATTTTACCTACTTTTTTTTGTACCTTAATTACTAGCATTAAAATTTCAAATCACACAGGCAGAGTAAAAAAATACATATTAAAGGTCTTATGATACAACAAAGACACTAAAAAATTATTTTTTGCTGTTTTTTCGCAAAAAAGTATTAATAGTCATTTCATATACAATTGCGTCTCATCTTGGAGCTGATAAGTGTAGCAACTGTTTCAAAAAAGTTTTTCAAAAGTTTGTTTTAATACAAAAAAAAGGAGAGCAAGAAATATGGCTTTTATAAACAAAAAAGGTACAGAACGATACTTTGATGTCGTTTTATAATTCAGATATAGTTTAAACATAATTTATCAACGCCGAAATCTTTACCGTATAAACTAAGGTCAGGTCTAGATCTATGAAATTTACAAAAACAAAAATATTCAATTATTGAATAATAACAGAACACAATATTTGAACATATTCGACATCAATAAAATTTTTATTTTATAATTCAAAAATTAAAGATGTAAAATAAATTTTATTTGTTTGGCATTTTCTACTTTATAATAACGTAAACCCCAAAATCGAAAGGCAACAATCAAAGAAAGCAAAAAAACGATCCAAAAATATAAAAGGCTACAGAAAAAGGTAATCTGTTTTGTTATCTAATAAAACTTACTCTTTCTTTAATACAGCGTCATTGTGCATGCTTGTCAACATGCATTTTTTATAGACTTAATTCATTTTCAGCATTTTTTTTACGCAAAAAACTGTTAGCATCTTTAATTTTTAATATTAGGATTTGTGGTAATCCTAAAAAAAAAGTTTAATGTTTTTTTAATAGAATAATGCAAAATATTTGTTTTTCTTTGCATCTAGAATTCGTATTTTGTAAGCAAAATCATATTTTCTACCATTTTTGGCCGTTTTAAGCTCGTAGTTCCAGTGGTTTACTTAAGAGTTTTTGCGGCAAAAAAATTACGATAAGCATATTTGTAGATCAAAAAAAGCACCGTTGTTACATTTTTTGCTGGTGAATAACAGTATATATGTCTAGTCAATACAACTTTTATATAATAGCTACATATTTTAAAACCATCGTTACAACCAGTTTTAAAATTATATATTATATTTCGAGCTGTTATAAATATTGCTTACTTTTTTTGTCAACTATTAAATTCAAGCCGTAAAAAATAAGGGAGAAGGTAATAACAGCTAACTCATCTTTGTTATTTTTGGATCACTTTATACCATATATAATAGTAGATTTTTTTTATATAGGTAGTGTGATGAACTAAAATCTGGCTGGTAATAAATATTGAGTATTCTTTTATTGCATATTTACATGCAAATTTAAGTAAAAAAATGTTTGCTAGTACACCTACAAATATTTTTGCATTATTCAAATATTCGAATATTATAAAAAATGCAAAAAAAATGAGTATTCGCATATTTGAAACATCGAATTACAAACCACATTCAGGCCCAACGGGTATTTTGCTATTCTACGGGCCGACGCGCAAAACCGGGCTTCTACCAGCAAACCGGCACGAAAACCCTAAGTACAAAAAAAAAATTAGCAATACGGCCTGTGCATGTCAATGTTGTACTGTGCAGAAGTATTTCTTGCTGCTACCATCGCTGTTTTTTTATAAAAAAACCTTTTAATTTTTTGCATATATTTGATATTAGTGCATAGATGATACATCGACTGTTCGTATTACAACATTACTGATATAAATCAAAACTACGCAATTGTTTCACTCAATATTTTATTTTTGTGTATTTACTTGTATAAAGATTGCGTTTTTGTATAATTTTCTTATTGAATTGCATTTTAGTTGAATGCTAAAAATATCAATACGTCTTTTGACGCAAATACTAACTTATACAGAAACATGCAGACAAGTACGGCACTTTAAAATTATCTGTTACACCGTTACATAATGTAAATACTAAATATATTTTATACATGAAAAATTTACTCAGAAATGTAAACTGTGTAGATGCGATAGATATATTCTTCCTTAAATACATACAAGACGCCTATTTACTGTTGTAAAAGACGTGGTGCGTCCCAATTGCTGGTTGCCGTATACCAATTTTTTTTGTATAGTATTTTGACCGTACAACATATTTTTTAAATATAGTTAAATACCGGACAAATTTTGTCTGATATATTCATAGATAATGAAATATTTTTTTCACGTTTTATGTATGTTTTTTTATATTGTTTAAGTATTCTTGTGCTATACACACTGTAATCACTTGTCTATAAATAAAGATAACAGAATAAGTTTGCGTAAATCTACGGTACTTTTGCAATACTTCAAAAAACACCAGTTTCATTCTGCAGTTAGTACACAATATTTTACGATCCAAATAATCACGAGCATAAATTTAAGAAGTTTTTAAGTTCAAATTGATATTTACATAGTTTATTTATTTTTAAATGCTGTAGATTTTGCTAAGTCATAACATTTAAAAATTTTTTTGACCTAGACCCTATTCTTATATGCAAATTAAAAAAATCATAATTTTTCGAGACGACTTAAAATTTAAATATCGATGACAAAATATATATAATATTGCTTTGTACTTTTTATATTGTGTAATACTGTAAAGTAATATACCCCGCAATACATGACGTACAATAAAATGGTGTAAAATACAAATGAAAGAGCTGGCACAAGTGGGTTGGCAGAAGTAAGGATGGATTGGAAGGTATATATAAGAGTGCTGGAGTTACAGATGTACGCGAATAGACTTAAGAGCGACACAGCATGGACACTGTGTTATTAAAAGGAGCTCAGTGATAAGTGGTTTCGATGGTACGCCAGTAACAATGAGTAAGCTAAAACATGAGAGGAGATAAAGAAATGGATAATGGAGAATGGGTTAATATGGCATGCCGTAAAGAGATGGACATATAAATGAAAAGAATATAACTGGAGATTATACAAGATTTAATAAGAAGTTTCGGAGAACGGTACAGCAGGATAAGTATGAAGGAAAGTTCAAGAAGCGTTGAGCAGACAAGGTACAAAAGGAGAGATGAGGGTTGACAAAGTATAAACGAAAATAGAAGAAATAGGGGAGTATGTCTTAAGTGTGAGGAGCAAGGCCAATATGCGAATAATGGCATGGTACGAGGATATAAAAACAGGCCTTTAAATACATATAGGAGAGATTATTCTGGGATACAAATTACTTATGAGTATAAAATTAGTCGCAAAGAAAATTCTTGTACTAGGGTTAAAACATCAATGATGTATTTTTTGTACAATTCCCTAAGGTGTATACCAAACCCAAAGATAACGAAGTATAGTTCTGCCAGGTGATGGAATGTTATATAGAGACACGGGATAATGAAAATGTACAAAAAAAGAAGGCGCCTATACAACAAAGCATACGAAAGGAAAGTAGAAAGCATTAGAAAGGTTCGGAAAAAAGAGGCATAATAAACAGTTGGTCTCAGTCGACGTGGAGGAACCCCATATAGGTATTACGGAAAAAAGGCGGAGAGATAAGATAAGTTTTTAATTGCATGGCAGATTATGATTTAGTGGCGAAGGATCGGTATGAAATACCACAGATAAGGGGGTGAGCGAGGCTACATTGGGGGCTCTATATATGGCATTGATTGACGTTTAAGAAGGGTATTTCTAAATATAAATTGCCTAAGAACATCGATATAAAGCTGCAGCTGACTTTGAGAATATATACGTTGTCTGGTGTAAAATGTTCATAAGTTTTGCAAAGGCGTAATGATATTCTAAAAAAAAAAGTTTATTTTATGCATGGATGTAATACAGAAAGGAGTAGCTGGATAAAAAGATGAATTGAATGTGTATGCAAAAACGTTTGAGGAATATGACAGGTAATGATGACGGTGACAATGGGATTGGGTAGACATAATTTGAACGTACAAGTTTACAAAATGCAGTTCAGACAAGATTCTGTAAAGGTATTAAAAGTAACTATGATATCGAAAAGCAAAACCTCATGTCATCGTCAAGATTAAATCAAGCTTACTATTTTCGCAGACCAACTTGCGTTGAGGAATGCAGAAGATTTTTTGGATTAATGGGGTGGTGCAAAGAATTCGTTCCAAAATTGTTACAAAAAGCGGCTAGAGTATTTAGGTCCTAAAGACATAACACGACGTGGAAGTAGAATACGGAACAGGAAAAGCACATTGCTTAATTAAATAAAGTTTAAAAAATGCAGTGGGTCTACTACTACCAGACTATAATCGACATTTTAATTTTCAGACTAATGCTTGCCTAAATGGTTAAGGGGCGGTGCTGGTGCAGGAGATGATGAATAGAAAAGAAAGGTTGTGTGCAACGGGCAGTCAAAAAATGAAGCCTACGGAAGTAAGGTACACAGTAAGTGAAAAGGAAATGTTAGCAGTAAAGTAAGATCGCTCTTTTTTTTACACGTTAAACGGCCTAAAGTTCTAACTGGTCACGGATTATAAGGCCTTGGAACAGTGGCGAGTATATCCTGAATCATAAATTAATCGAATTAATGGATTGCTAAAGCTGATACAGACATATTATTAAAGCATAGAATATCAGCGAGGCGTAGTGTTTATTTCGGCAAACGCTGTGAGTCGGGTGTATGAGGAGCGAATATAGAGCGTATCAGTAGGTGACGAGGAAAACAGGAAAAGAAGCGGCGGAACTACATTTTGGAATTTGAAGAAACATGTATAGGGTTTGCCGATTAATCTCGTCATGTTTGCAACTGATCACGACTTGATTGCATTCAATCTTGACGAATTGCATATAATCTCGACGAATTGCAATCGACCTCGACTTGTTTGCAATCAAACTCGACCATTTGCGGTGCACCTCGACACGTTTGCATTTGGACTCGACAGTACAGTTAGGTTATCACTCATTAATTGTATATAATTATGATATAGAATTTTGCCTTTCTTCTACTATTAATCATTGACCCGTTGACTTAAGAGAACTTCCGATTCTGGGCAGTTTCCATGTAATTAATTTGTCTAAGAATTCTTATTTGACTTTATATCGTACAATCATAAGATGACACTTAATTAATAGGATAATATGATTTAAATTAGAGTAATATGGTAAAAAGTTATATAAGATGTAAAGTTATAAATACATAGTATCATTTTCTTAAATGCCTGTTACAAAGAAGAACACAAGAGCCATTTAATCCAACACTGGTCATTAAGGACCAGACGATTAAACTACTTCAAATGAGTTGCTCAACACAAGAAGTACAACAACATTTGTAACAAGTTCCACCGGCAATAGGTAAAGTAATGAATCTTGTGTTTTTGGCAAAAATATGCAGGCCAATGACGTACGCTTAGAATTGTATATTTTTAAAGAAATGCAGGGATTTGAACAGAAAAATCATCGAGCTAAAATAAGTGAGGTCTTAAGGCACGCATGTATTGATTTGAAAGGAATTATTTTGAATTAGTACGAAATGAAATGATACCCGAGACTTGGGATGAATGTAAGACATATGTAATAGGGTTTTGTAGTGGAGAAACATTAGAGAATATCAAAAAAAACTCCGAGGAAAAATGGAGTGACTACCTTAAGCGAATAAAAGAGTTTTTAGCTACAAGAAACATACATGAAGATAATATATTTACATTCATAAGAAGATTAAGTCT
>JAQFYM010005402.1:0-13369 GCA_034694785.1 Agrenia bidenticulata
CAATTATAAAGGGTTTTATCAAAATAAATCTACAGCTCTAAGATTCGGGTACCAGATTGCAATATAAAACGTACTGTCAACTGTGACTGTCTGTGAAATCTCTGTCGAAGAAATGAGTCGTGGGTTTTTTGTTAAAATCTCCAAATTCACAGACTTGATCTTTGAATGAACGTAATGGTTAATTTCTCAAAGGATGACCAGTGGGGGCTGACCGTAGGGTGCTCGATAGAAAATCTACTTAAAATCATGGAAAAATTCTTTTGGACAATAAAACATCAGAAGTTTTCAAAATAATGGACAAATTTAACTACGGGGGGAGGGGAGGAGGTCGAAACAGACGGTTTCTTTGACGTAGCAAATTGTCATACTACCAGGGGGGTTTAAAAACTGGAGGGATATTATTTTCTACTAACGAACGGGCCTTTCGTAGCTGCTTGGGGTAGGTTTTATTGATGGGATTCTAACGGATTTAAAGGATTCACACTGGAGGCCATTAAACTTAGTTGAAAAGTCGTATTGAATTTCAAAAAAATTTCAACGATTTAAAGACAGCTTTAAAAAAGCTAATTATTGTGAAATGTCTTTTATTTTGTAGCTGCAGAAGCTGCAGGAGGTATTTTTACTTTGTCAATTTTTGCAACTTCAAGTATCGAAGAAATCGCGAGTGTAGCTCCAAAAGGACGGAAATGGATGCAAATATTTCTCCATAAGGACAGGTAAAGGATTTTTTAAACTTATTAAACCTAAATAAATAAAAACGCCCTTCTCAAAGGTCAATTACGAAAGGATTGATCCGACGGGCTGAAGCCGCTGGCTTCGAAGCCATCGTTTTGACTGTTGATGCTCAGTACGTGGGTAAAAGGAGGTCGAGTCGAAGAAACCTATTCAAATTCCCGGATCACTTACGGTCAGAAAAATATTTTAAATTGCAATTAAAACTTAAATCATCAATTAAAAATACCAACCAAATAGTCTAGCAAACGTTGCCCCCAACACCGCAATAGCCCAATTGGATTTTTCTACACTCCATGGGGACTTGGATCATGGGCTAACTTGGCCAATTATTAAATGGCTCAAAGGGTACGTAGTCCATTTAAAAATAATGGCTGCCTCGATTATAATTGACATTTACTGTTCGTTAAAAATATGTTAGTCGTGTTACAAATGTTTTTTATTGGCACAACTAATCTTAAGATACCTTATTCAACGAAAAGTAAACATAAAGTATAATCGAGCCATTACAAATTGGCTTTAGAGATTTGGAATATTTTTTGATGCCACAATGAACAATATGATCACATATTTCAGAGTGACCAAGCTGCCGATTGTGGTCAAAGGTATCCAAACAGGAGAAGATGCTTTGATGGCTGTGAATGAAGGGGCCGATGCAGTTTGGATTTCGAATCACGGGGGGAGACAAATTGACACGGCTTCTGCTACAGTTGGAATAGTTTTTAAAATGTTAAAATTTCTTTAATTCCACGTTGTGTAAAAAAATTGAATTGATTCCAGATTAACGTATTACCGGAAATAGTTCAGGCTGTGAAAAAGAGATGTGAAATTTACATTGACGGTGGGATTACAAGAGGGTCGGATATTTTTAAAGCCCTTGCACTCGGGGCCAACATGGTTTGGATTTATTTCATATTTCGTAAGGAGGAAAGATAATTGTGGATTCGTTGAATTGTTTGATTTAAATATATTTTAGGTTTTTATTGGGAGAGCAATGATTTGGGGGATTGTGGTCGGAGGTTCAGAAGGAGCTGAAAAATGCTTGGAAATATTGCGTGAAGAATTTGATTTGACAATGGCCCTTTCAGGTATTTCAGAGTGCTTTTCTGAATTTTCTCAAACCTCTTTTTGGCCTTATGAATTTTACTATAAGGGACTTTATTTTGCTCAGGGGTGTCGTCTGTTAAAGATATTACGGCTGAGTATGTTGTTCCGGGTTCAATTTCCAGACTTTGAAGAATACCAGTATGGATTTTAATTGTGATAAAAATAAGCAAATAAGGTTCTATTTTAATTTTAGCCGATCTAAGCAATTGATAAGAATAAAATGAATCCTTTGAAATTTCAAATTCCAATTTCGAAAATAGTTTCAGTGCAGACAACACAGAGGTGGTTGCGTAGAAATATTTTTATTTTACACGGTTTTAACTTTGGGGAACAAACTAGATATTTTTTGGTTCTACATTTTAAAATTAGACAATTTATAAAAGTTTAATTAAATTGTGATTTGAAACAATATGAACGAACCTGGTCTACACATGTAACCAGATTATTTCAAAGCATATTCAAATATTGAAAGTTACAATTAGTATAACCCCCCCCCCCCACTCTTCCCATTTAATCCTAGAAGACACAACAGTAGTAAAAGTATGCTAACAATATTAGCCAGAGGTTGAGACATAGAAAAATGAGGTTGATGTATACCTACGAACTCATACATATTTAATAAATGCATGACTAAGAATCTTTCCATCATCCATTTAAAATGGCCTGAGAGACCGGCTGTTTTTCCAAGAGTCTTGTCATAAATAAACTTTTATCAAAAGCCATGCCTCGCTAAAAAAAATTCATTTCATTTCCATACAAAAAAAATCAACAGCCTGTAAAGCCCAGCTATTATTATCACCAGGAGATCCCCCCTTGAAACAAACTATAAAAGTATTGAACAGGTTTGAGGGACATAAATCTTATCCATGACTAACCATATTTATCATCCATACTGGGTATTTCGAACTAGGAGAAAACTAAGTAATAAAAATAGGAAGAGGTAAGGTGGAAAAGTGGTGGTGGTGGTATGGATTCTCAATAATATTCTCTCATACATTTGATAGATACTTTATGGTCCGTGTACATTCCCAGGCGTTTGTAAATAAAATCAAAGAGGCTTCCATCTAAACGTCTGGACGATTCCATTCAAAGAAACGATGTAATAACTGGAATTTACAATTCCGCCCCAAAACCCCTGCCCCGGTGACCTTAGAAATAAATATGCGATGAGAACATGATGGCTCTTGGGAAAGTAGTTGTAAATCCATTTCGTCTACAGGCCTTGCCAATTATTTGCATCTTCGACTATGTCGAAGTTTTATTTCATATTCAGTCATATCTCCATACTTTATTACATTTATCCTTTTTTTCGACGGAACTATTTTAAATTCCATTTGTGTCGAAGTTAATACATGCTTTCAAATTATGGATCGACATTTTTCGTAGAAATTTAATTGGATCTAAGAAAAAATGCAGAAAGCATTCCATAAACATTCTGCCTACGATTTTAAACAATGGGCAATAAGGGCAGGGGTGGTTGGGATTTATTGGATTTCTGTGATTTATTGGGGTTATTCCGATTTATCCATTATTCCATCATAACAAATCAGAAAAATTGCATCACAGTTGAGGGTTACTGTGATAATCACATAAATCCCAGCAAATCACAGAGTGATTATAACACCTTGCGGAATAAATATTGAATGAACGGAATAGTTTCGATCCCGTCATTTCAGTCCGACCTTGTATAACTGCTCCTCACATATATTCCGAATAATCAATTTCATGAGCAAATGAAGAGATGCGGGGTTACCCGGTTGTACTGGATATTTTAAAACAAATGAGCTGAGAAAAGCCGGTGGAACTTGTATTCGTCTCAGGATTCCGACATAGCTGAGGTAGCCACGTAATAAAAGGCTGCCATAATTCACATCCCCCATCCTTTTCTAAATCATCTATCAAATCAAAGTGCTCAGGTGCACTTTGCCTCACAATTTATTTCAGACAAGTTGAGATTCTCCGAGGCCAAGATGTTGCATCTGATCCATCCATCCACCCTCAACTAAGCCACCATCGGTTTTCAGGGATCCATCTCCTTCCCATATCCCATAATATATTATATTGCCGATTAAGTCAACCAAGAGACAGCCACTTTGTTCATGTAGGATTATTACATTGTTTTCCTAATATTAATCTCACATAAGCTCCATATGATCATCCCAACAAGTCACTTAGCCTCGTATTCTATTTTACAGCTTATTTAAGGTCTCAAGGAAGCTCTAAAAAATTTCACATAAATTGGGAAAAAATAAAACCATTGTGTACCCTTGCAAGCTCCAAAACTTATGAACCATGACAAATATTTAAATTACGGAACGAACCCCCCCCCTTCATCTGGGTGCATGCAGGTGGGATTTTATACTGCCGTTTTGATAGATGTACCGGCTCCCAGGTGGGATTTCCAGGAGTTTACCTTTAAAATATATTTAAACTTACATTTGGTTTGATAAAATTCGGATTAGAAATAGGATCATAGTTGCTATTGTCATATTTCTTAATTTTTTTTCAGGATTCAAGCCTAATAATTGGAGCCTAACAATGTGATGGAATTTAGCGGTCTGAGGTGTGATTGACGAAACCATGATTGTGATCCCCAAATCCCCACTGTCAGCCATATCTTTTGAAAATCTCAAAGACCCCCACTGGTTTTTTTTCAAAATATTTCCATTCTGGCTGGTCTAATCCAAACTAGTTAAGTGTGAAGACTAAAAAAACTGAAAAACTGAGTGTCTTTTCAATTTCCGTCTAATAAGCAATAAGAAATGCATACGAAGACTCTCAAATGCCTTCACAGAGTACATAGGGTGTACAGAAAGACTCGGAAGTCATTCCTTATCAAGCCCGAATGGCGATTCATCATGCGGACACCATTAGTTCGCTCCACTATTTATATGACGCCGTTTAGGGCGGGTTCATACATCATACGGAGATTAAGTGGTTCATGTACAGCGGAGACTATTATTCTTTTCGTGACAATAAAATGAGAATTTCTCCCAGAGGGGAACGGAAACCGGACTGTCTCTTAGCAGTGCTAGTTAAACTGGGAAACGTTATATATGAGTTTTTTTCAAGGGGCCCAGCCACCCAGGTGAAATGGAATTCAATTGAATTAGAAAAAGTGTTTGGTGGGGCGAGAGGGTGGAAAAAAATCCCGGGACCTTTATCCACAAGGTGAACAGGTCTGAGTTTTTAGACTCGGACTACTTTTGGCTTTCTTCGGGTAGTTGGGGCATTAGAGAAGGGGACGAAAAGAGGAGGATGGATTCGGATGGAGAGAGATTTGGGTCAGATATCAGTTCAGTCGGATATCTGGAAATCGTCCATTGGAAAATATTACCCTTATAAATAAACTGACAATTGACTCCATTGACAACTTGTTCTTTTTTATTTCATCCTATAAATGTCCAATAAATTAAAGGGGTTGTGCGAGGGACCCTCTCGGTGGGGGCTCAATCAGAGTCTAGGTTTGGAGCCAGTCTAAAACTGGTTATGTCCCAACAACAATGTATTAAATGTAGGTGTACTTATGCTGAGAATGCCCTGATAATATTGATGGGGAACAAATAGGGCATGATTTGATATTGAAACCGGGTATATTGGACGAGGATGGAAAAATTATTTGACATTTTTATGTCGTCAACATTTTATCGTAATTTATCAAGCACATTTTATCGTATTATAAATAAGAGGGTCCTGGATCCGCGGAGGTCGGTTTACCGATTATCATTGAAAATCTTGATGGTACTGATCTTTCGTTATTCCAAATATTGCCAATTAAAATATGCAGACAATCATCAAAATGTAATCATAATGTGTAATGAAAATTTTAAAATCCTGATTCCCGTTTATTTATGCTCACAAAATCAAATTGATTAGTCTATATACCTTCGTGTCCCTATATAAAGCAGAACGACGAGTGTTTGCCCCCCTTGGCTCTTTGAGATAGCCTAGCTGTAAGATTAAAATCCTGTGTGGGCTAATCTGAGAATAGCAGAGCCCAGTCCTTTGACCAAAGGTTCCAAGCCCCTCGCCACACCCTTCACGGATTTCCATAAATGGCTTCTTTCAGCCTCTTTGTCTACTACGGTGTTGGGCTGTATCATAGCCATAGGCCCCGTGAGTCCCTTCTTAGCCCTTTGCCCCATGCATGGTAAACACGATGACTAGTTCTTAAGAAACTTCGCAGCTCTGTCTCAAAGTGAACCTTCAAGAAATGTTCAGTGGGCCTTTTACTGCATCCGCATCCTTCAGGTCGGACCTTCCAGAGGAGGATTCGCATGTCGATACTCAGCGGGGAGAAAGTGACCTCTGGGGCGTTAGTAAACGTTAGGATGAGTTGGGAGGGAAGTGAGACGATGTCGGTGAATGAGTTGGTAGTGTGGGTCATTTTGACAGAGAGAGAGAGTTCTTGCGGATGTGTTTTGAGATGAGGAAGCCCGCCATTTCCACTTCCCTCTTCAACTACTAAATCTCTACACGCTCACTCACTCACGCCGCACTTTTCTTTACCGCACTTCTTTCGGCTCACAGTCGAAATAAAATATTACCACTTTCTGACACTTTACACCAGTTTTTGTTTATAGACATTTTTTATCGGGTTTAAAACGTATCTTAGCACAAGCGAACGCTCAAAGCGTCACGTCTCTCTGCAAGATGGCAAAGTTTTGGGGTAAGTATTTTTTGATGAGCAATTTTTATATTTCTGTTTAAAAAAACATAAGTTTTGTTTGGCCCTTTTTTGGACCATCAGGATTAATTTTCTGTGTTTTCACAATGTATCTTGTCTTAGGGAAGTGAAAATTAGTCTCTAAAATTCAAAATATCAGTGTCAGAAGGTTTTCTCAAGTATTTTAAATTGTAATTATCTTTGCATTGCATTGTCATTTCAGGACTAGTTTTGGAGGGTGATCGACGATACATGCAGAAAGTGGATGCTGGTTTCTGCATTTCGATGGCAGTGTTGGAGACGAAAATGGATTCGAAACTCGAATCCCCAGGTAAATAAGCAGTAAAATATTGAACTTACAGAATTACAAAGAAGTATTCCAAAAATATATTTTATTAGAATGATGAGCTGATATTAATTTATCCTATTGGATGATTGCAGATAAAGCTATAAAGCTGTATGTGGAGCGAGACAAGGCTGAGTTTCTGCTTTGCACCTTGACACCCAAGATGTGCCAATTGCCACTGCGAATCAAGTTTGGGAAAGGAGAGACGGTGGCACTTTATTTTAACGGAGGATCTCCTACATTAAGACTTCATTTGTCGGGGTACAGCTTTTCAGATTTGAGTCGCTCTGAGGGAATGCAACAATCAATTCTTGTAAAAGAGCCTAAATCAGCAGACAAGGCCAAAAAACGCGTCTCAATCAAAGAAAGTGCAAATACCTCCAATTCATTAGTTGAGGATTCTTCTGACGATGACGACGATGATGATATAGATGAAGGGATTATGGCTTTGACAAATGGAATTGAGGACGACAGTGATGACGATGATGATAGTGAGGAGGAGGATGATATTCAGTTAGTCAGCTCATCAAATAAAAGTGGTATGTTTAATATTAATATAAAACTACGGTTAATAAATTTGTACATTTTCTTAATTAATTGCCCAATTTCAGTTCAAAAACGGTTAGAAGAGGAGGCTGACTCTGACTCCAGTGGCGACGAAGATGACGATGAAAATGATTCTGACGAAGAGGACGAATCCGACATGATGGTAATTGCACCACCAACTCTTTCAAAGAATAAACAAAAACAAAAGAATGCGGCTAAAGCTGCAAATCCGCAGCAATTGACTCCAAAGGCAACTGATAAGCAGCGGAAAAGTGAAAGCAACGTAATGAAGACCCCAGAAAACCAGAATTTGAAACTGAAACAGCCATCATCTGCTGGGCACACACCAATGAAATTCTTCTCTAAAGGCGGTGTTATGTGTCAAGACTTGAAGCTCGGAAACGGGCAGCCAGCTAAGCAAGGGAAAATGGTAAGTTCACCTTTCCTAAGCCGAGAGAAACATTTTTAGCAATTAATACTTATACTTTTACTTGTAACTTGTACTTTTAGATGACTGTATACTACGTGGGTCGACTGAAACAGACTAACAAAAAGTTTGATGCCTCTGAAAGCGGACCGGGATTCAAGTTCAAGCTAGGAAAGGGGGAAGTAATCAAAGGATGGGATCTTGGAGTTGAAGGCATGAAAATCGGAGGGAAACGTCGATTGATTATTCCTGCAAATCTTGCGTAAGCATCTTATCTTAAGATTGTCGATTGATAATCCATACAACGATTATACGGTTTAAAATATCAGTTCCTAATGAGTGTTTGATATGTATGCAGATATGGGAAAAAGGGAGCACCGCCAGATATTCCTCCCAATTCAACTCTAGTTTTTGAAGTTGAACTGAAGAATGTGAGCTAAACTTATGAAGACATGCAAGCCCTTTATCAAGTTATAATTAGTATGCAATATGCACCCCATGAGTTCCCTGAGGTACATGTCTATTTTCAATTTTTCTTTTAAAAACCTCGCGTCTGTTTTTTTGACTTTGACTTAGTTTATTTTGTTACTGTGAGTGCGGTTGCGGTTGCTTATACATGAGTTCCCGATTAACAAAAGATTGTCCAATCATTCCTCCGATTTAATGTAAGGTTGTGTAAAATCTTCGTGGATTGTATTTAAAATTTAAACTGTTTCAAGCTTGATAAAACCTAGAATTTTTGGACGTGTTATATTTGCGTAGTATTTCTAACTAGCATTGGCTTATTTTTCAAGTATTCACTCAGAGCATGAATAAAATACAAATGGAATGACAAAGGAGACGGAACTAATAGAAAACAAATTGAAAAAGTTTAGATTGATAGATTATGATTACAAAATACACTAGAAATTACATTAGATTAATCGGCCTTTGTATGAGCGTCAGTGGTTATAGATGTAGTTGGTTTGACCTTTGGTTCAGCGTTTTCCGACGATACTCCTCCAGACACTGCCTCCGATTTTATATCACCACCATCACCGACAGAGTCATTTTTAGCATTAGGGTCTACCACCTCTACGGGAGCCCATGGATTCCACATACGAAGGAAAATGGGTTGCAGGAACTTGTGCCAAATGAACAAGAAGAATGGAATCACGATACATGGGAGGCATACCATTTTGACCTTGAACTCTAGATAGAATCACCGATAGCGATTATGGTCTTCACTTCCAAGTTGTTTGGAACTTGAACTTGGAACCTTCACCGTGACTGTAAATTAAAGGAAACACCAAATTCACTCATATTTTCGAATCCAACTTACAATCAGGCGATGAGTTTGAATGGTCAACTCAAAACGTTGAACGTGTAAGTAAAATTGGTCTTAGATTTAAACACAAACATAAACAGGATTCTGGATTCAGACCAGACTCGCCATTCAATTTCTACTAGGTATTTAGTATTTTTCCAACGTATTTCTTTAAAAGATTCAATTCAAGTTTGAAAAACATTATATTAATTTTTACGCCTTTTTCATAAAATATAAATATGACTTGCTTAATATTAATATTTAACGTTTTTTTTTAAATAATAGAACGAACAGAAGATAATCAAAGTGGCTACCTTTACTTGGCAATGAACTCGTTCACTAGATTTGGAATTGGCAGAAGTTGTAGGTTGTAGTGGCACATATACCGTCGGCAACGTTGAATCAAAATATTTCAGATTTTAACTTTAATTAAGAGTCAATTAGTCTAGCACCAGCTACCAGGAAGGAACACTATCAATTAATACTAATCAGAATTAATTTTAAGTGACGAGAGACAATTTATTTTTGAAGTGATTGAAATATCCCAGAATCAGCTGGACTTTAAAATGAGAATCTTCTATGCAATCTCATGTTCCTCCAGAGTAATTTTAAATTCAGTTGGGAATAATTTTATTGTCACCAAATCCTCTAAACAAATCACTAAGTTTTCTGAGAAATGTGCCAATCTAAGGCAGAAGAATTTCTGAAGACATTCACCTAATGGAAATATAATGTCGACATGTCTTTAAGGAAAAGCCTATAGGACTTAATGGACTTTTACAGATCACGGCAAAGTATCGGACTTCGAAATTTTGAAATCATAGCCCCACGCATTTCGAGGCATAGTAACGGCAAAAATACAGACTACTGTGCTCATTATCGAACAGGGTCAGAAGGTCACTCACGGATCAAATCTCTTTTGAGAGTCTCAGAACTTTTAAAATGAGATTTCTGACTATGAATAAAAGGTTGAAACAGATCATAAATTATATCTTTGTAATTATACTATGACCTTATTGAAAGGTCAGGGCTGTATTTGGCTGCAGTTCTTGAGCATCCACACACTCTAGTACAATTATCCCTGATAGTTTTGATTCCTTAGGCAAATAAGAAACTATGACTATAGGTATTTGTAGGCACTACAATTACTGCATTTTTACAATATGTTGAAATTAAAATCCAGAAGACAAAAGATTTTCGGACTCTGGAAAACTCGGAAATCATTGTGATTTTTCACACTATTTTAGTACGCTTCGCTTGTAATAAAGACAGTCTAACAATAATCTTAAATAAATATTGGGAAATAATGAAGACATGTTGACTAATAATCTACAAATCGGTATGATGCATATGAGGTGTTTGTTTTCAGCTGGATATCACAGCTTCTACTTTCAGTCAGTACAGAAGTTACTGAAAACGTTGACCTGACCCTGAGATTATAGTTCAACGGAATTTGAAGGCAATATATGACCTAAATCCCACTTGAATTTTCTTTCAAGCCATGTTACATGTCTGACACCTAAATTATAGTTTAGTTGTGAGCATTCTTTTGAAACGTCTGAAACGCGTGCTGCAACTCCTTCAAGTAAATCCTGTTCTCTTTTCTTGACGTAGAGTTCAGTTTCGGAAGCGAGGAGCTGTTCTATAATAAACCTCCTGTGTTGCCACTGCGTCTCATGTCCTTCATAAAGTTCAACTCTTTGTCTGTTATCTTCAAGTTCTTTCTTCAGTCTAGAGTCTTGAGATTCCGTACCACCTTTGTCATTGTATTGCTCAAGGAACTCAAACAGCTTTTGCCTGTAATGGTGACCACAGTAGTCAGACACGTGGTCAATCATCCATTTATTTGAACAAATTAGCTCCTTCCCCAAGACTAGAATCTTTTGATCCGATGGTACTCTACTGTTTTGCAAGATCGTTTCGATTAGCCATAGTCTGTAGTTCCAAGCGTGGTAATTGCTGAAGTATCTTAATATTGGAATTTCAATCGCTGTGGTTTCAGCTGATGTCCATTCCGAAATCGTTTCAAGCTTCAGTATTTGGTTTTCCAGTCCTGTTTTCACCACCCATCTGTAATATTAACGTTATTTTAATTAGGGAACACAGAATAAATAATAAATGTGATGGACATTCTAACAAATCCATACGCATACTTTCGATAGTAGAATCCTTCAGGACATTTAGGCTTCCTCGTAGCTACAAGACTGATCATTCGAAGTTCTGCTTCCAAAGTTTTCCGCGTCATTAAAGGTACGTGGTCTCTCCGGAAATTCCATGCCATCGTAAGGTCTGGGTTCAAGAGCACTATCGTCCGACTGAGAAGTACCCCTCGCTGAATCCTCTCAGCTTCGGATAAGGTCGCAACGCAGGAGCTCCCGTACTTGTTCGAAGCTGAAGAAGAAGAGGACCTCTGCTTTCTTCGAATGGCGAGAAAACTTTTGTAGGAATGTGTATAGAGATAAGGAACACACCAGGACTCAAGGGCTATCTTGTGCTCCGATTCATCGTACAGCAAAGGAGAATGGTTCGACTTGCTCTCCACTGGAATGATGTCAAACTCGTTCCTATTTTCAAAAACGAGGTCATCAGGTTTAGGTCATGCGTTAGACTGGTTAGACGAGGCCAATAAAATAACAGACTACTTAAAATTTAAAATGAACAACTTACAGAAATTCATCCCGGTCAAAAGTTGCATTGATGTTCTGGAACACTTTCTCAGCTAAATCCGAATACTCTGACTTTTCATTGAAATCTGTGGAGATTTTCGTCTTGCCAGGGGCAACGTCTGCTTGACCCATTCTGCCTCCGCCGCTGCTGGCTAATGAACTGAAAGGCAAAGGAAGTCGCTGATTAATCATGCGAAGGCTTGAGCCATACATTAGAGCTCCTCTAATTATTAAGGCTCTTGTGACACATGAAGAATTGTCAGGAACTTAAAATCTTTCAAAAACAACTTAAATTTGTCAACCAAAATTAACAACAACTACGAGCTAGACAATTTTTGACGTATTGCGATAGTTGAGGTCGTTCAAAATTAGTGGGCTTTACACTTGTGTTTTCACCCGGGAATGGAGAGGAAACTAAATCTAGACTGAAGAGATTTTGTTTTAAAGTTGACAAGTACGTCCAGAACTCATCGAATATATCGAATCTCAACAAACCATATAGTCGATACGAGGTGGTCGGGAATGAAAGGCGAGAATATGGATTCAATGCTAAGCAGTTTAGAGGCCCGTTTGGCATCTTTGGAACACCGGGTATTTGGGGATGAGATCCACTCGAAAATTCAGCAGAAACGACAGGTAGGTTTATTAAGTAAACAGCTCCACTTTTCATTTTGAGTAAATTTTAAATATCATCTTGATTTTGAAGGTTCGACTATTCTACCCATCCTCATTAGTCATTCCCCTGGCCACTGTCATGTCACGCAGTTCACATGCAACAGCTTGAACATAAATGTTAGGATGTCAGAGATCTCCTGACTGGCCCCTCCGCCCCACCCCCAGGGCGTGACATGCTTTTAAGAATAGCGCCATCCAGCCCTTACGTTTCTACCTGTCTAACTAGTTGTAATTGGAAGGCGTATGGATATGGCTTCGGTAACAACTGAAATTTGGATAGGCGTAGGAAGGACCATTACATTACACATTAAAGCCTTCAAGGGCCAAGGGTAGATTTTTCGACTGCAGCATCATGAAAATATGCCTACCTTAATTAGAGTAGTAAATCTAATGAGCTATTAGGTTTTAAAATCGATCCATCCAGTGGTGTTTATGGACTATGGAGGAGTAGTGAAACAAACAGACACGACACGGACATTTTTTGGAATTGCAAACTGTAGTGTCGATTATATTTGTTGAGAAATCTAAAAGTGATAGCTTCTTGGATTTGGTTAACTTATACACTTTTATACTTCATTAAAAATAGGAAAGAAAAATAGGACATGAGCCCTTCGTAACTTGTCCCTCTTCGGAGTAGGTTATAATTATAAGTAACCCTGCTTCCGTAAAGATTTTTTCCCAAGATTAATAGTTATTCCAAACTACCATTTATGTAATCAAATTAACTAATACTCTGAGCTTAATTTAAATGTTAAGATTGTTTAAGATTGGCTAAAATAGCTGTGGAGAAATTGAAATCCAAGTAATCCATTAGATCTGAGTTTTTAGCCCGAGCCAGGGCTTATGTGATCACCGTGTCTGTCTGTCTGTCCGTCTGTCTGTCTGTCATCACGATAAC
>JAQFYM010005403.1:0-13367 GCA_034694785.1 Agrenia bidenticulata
TGATTGCTGAAATATTTTGAAGATATTTTATAGTATTGTTGGATAGTAGGCTTTGATATTTGTCGCTAAAAATGTATCCTAATATTGCTTATACGGGTCTTGTATTTGTGACATTTGCGTTGAAAAAGTAAGTTTTGTAGTTGAAATTGAACTGTATGGCTTTGACGAACCCGATGATGTTTATCTGGTTGCATAGAGCACTGTGTATGTTTGGGGCCTGCCCAAGTGCTGTGATGTGTGTTCCCTGAGGTATATTGGAAATGTAAATCAACGATGTGTCAGCTCCGGTGGCGATAAGAGCCTCATGTAATTTACGGTTAATTTGTATTCTAAAGATGTTTTGTTTAGGGTTTAATGGTGATGCCTCTTCAAGGGTTGAAATATTAGGGGCTAGTTTCCTAGGTGTCACAAGAATAAAAGAAAAATAAGCCTGGCTATTGTTCATTCCGCTGTCGCAACTCGTATTTGATTTTTTATCTTTTTTAACCTGTATTGAATTAATATTCCATGTTATCCCGTTTTTCTTCTTCTCCCTTTGAATCGCATCCTTACGTTGTCTAGCAAATGCTAGTTGAGTGGGAACCGAGCCCATGGTGTTTGCATCTCTACTGTCTGTTCGCATTGTTGACAGGGATAGGTCGTGGTCTGTTATAATGCTGTCGGTTTTGTGTCCTGGTATGCACATGGATTGGGTTTTAGCTAAAAACTTGAAGTGTCGGGTCTGGGTATGCAATTCAAGCTGACTGTTCTGCCATTTTGAACAATATTTGCCAGTCGTCATCTGCAGACAAAGATGTTTGGAATAGTAAAGACTAAATTATTGAAGATGACCTTTGTATAATTAGCTTTATCAAGCTTCTTGTGTTTAGACAACCTTTTTCCAGTACGTGTGTTTCCCTTTCATAACCTTTACTATGAATTCATCTTTTGTTGCCGGTGTTCCTTTGGAGATCCAGTTCTGCAGAATTTGGTGTGTCATTGATGAGTCGCTAAAGCGCTTATATAACCGATTGCAGAAGTCGCGAAGTTCAAGTTGCTCCGTATTTGCGTAGATCGTTGCGGTCCATGTCTGCGCGGTTCCAGTTGGTCTACTTGATATGAGTCTGTGTGTATCTTTTCGCAAAGGGTAAACCCCGCTTCCATCTTTACTATTTGCAGCCATTCTGCTATGTCGCACTTGCCATCCCCATTAAAGCCACTTAATGCCTGCAATGCTGACGCCATGTCGACTCTTTGTGGGTTGCTGGATCCGGAGGACGGTTCTTGGATGGACATGATTTTTTTACTGGGGGTAAAATATAGTACTCCTTATATAGTGATAGAGATCGTGGTTCTACTGGGGTACGACAATAATAAAAGCCAAAAAAGACTTTTTCTTTCTTGCTGCAACTTTATATCATTTCTATACCGCTCGGTTATTTTTTCGGATAATAAAAAAAACATAAATATTATATTTACGCATTTATAGGCAAAAAAATGTAAAAATATGCGTATAAAAATTAATGGTACGTATAAAGTCATCCCGGTTAGTTTTCATATGCAACGAATATGCTCAAAAATGGGTAATTTCATACGTATTCATTTTTATGCGTGTATATTTTTATATGCTGTTCGAAAAAAACTGGTCCGTACGCGTATACAATTTTGCTTTTGCAATTTATAACAATCATTGTTATTTGTTACCTTTTTATATTTTTATAGTACTTCCCGTTTTACAAATAAAGAAAAAGTTAAGAAATTTACAAAAGGCAAATTTGTTTTTTTGCTGCTGCTCTAGTTTATGTAATTGTATTTTTGCCTGCTGCAATAGCAGTCATGACGGCACATTTGAGGACTAACTTGCACAAAAAAATCACAAAATGTGTCAGGAACAACAGTTTTAAATTTTTATTAATACTTTTTACAAAAAAAAAACAAATTACGTGTAATAAAGTGGTGGTAAAAGTCGACGAATTTTAACGGCAATTAACAATCGTTTACAGGTGCTCAAAAGCTGTGTATCACTTAATCCTTTCGTGTTCTTGTATTTTATTTCTTACCTTTCAAATAGACGGTCGTGAAAATTTAAAAATAAGAACAAGTAAAAATTTAATTTCTTCTAGATGTATAGATATGTACGATTATCTTAATTACGCCGTTACCAATATTTTACTTTAAACATCAATAGCATAATTGACTCTTTTTTTTTTATTTTGTGATTTGGAAACTATAAGTAAACTGACATTTACGTTTCTTCACGTTCCAAAAAAGACGATAATAATGTCTTATTGCAAGTTTTTGCTTCTTGAAGGGCGATATATACAGGGAGGATCCCAATTATTTCTAGGGGGGTCGGGATATAAAAAAACGTAATTTTTGGAAAATAGGTAGTTCTTTTATTTTCTATAAAATTGTCTTTTAAAAATTTTGCTTGGTGTATGTATATGCATTTTTTTGAATCCAAAATTAGAAGTTAAAAAATGCATTTTTTTATGTCATCAATCGAACCGAAAAAACCCTGCAATTAAACGCTCAAAATTGCCTTACAAACAGATCAACACGTTAAATACACTTTTGAAATGGTTTAGTAGCGTTTCCATACTTTGCCTTGTGCAGATAGAAATTGACCCGTTTTTTCTTACAAAGTTATTTTTCTACGGTAGTATTGCAGGGTACATGCATTAAAGGTAAATAAGTAACTTAAAATGGAAACTTTTTGCCTGTGTCAATACCGTAAAATGTTGTTTATATATAGCTTTAACGCTTTTATTATTTGATAATAACTCTGACGCCATTTTTAAAAATATGCGTACTAAAAAAGCACATAACTCCAGTGTAAAATCAACTCTAAAGTACTAAGCAAAAAAAAGATAGGGCTTCGACCTGCTCCTTGATGCATCTCTACGGCTAAATTCCCTTGGATTTACGGTTGAGGCATTAGCGCCGCAGGCATACCACTATTAAGTACTCCTAATACCTGGCTAACGTACGCAAATGGTAATGGTATGATGACCTTGGTAAGAAATCTATTGTATTAAAAGCCAGTAATAGCAGCAGAGACTCGTGTAAAAGATACGCGCTACAACTGTTAAAGTTATGTTATCTAAATAAGAAGTAGTAAATTGGCTTTATTCAAATTAAAAACAACGAACAAATCCCACACCCAACAATTATACTACTTTTTTTTGAATACGACACAGCCTTAAAAAGCGACAAAAACCATGATTTCGTATGTTTAGATGTTGCCTTTTAATATCTATAATTCGGTAAAGGAATCATGTAGTTCTTAAAAGACCAAAAGAACAACTAACATATAAAAAACTAGTAATAAACACACTTCTTCTTTTTTAATTTGTCAGCTACATGTAATACCCCTTTTTACTTATTATCTTTACGTCCCATACAAAAATCCGTACAATACTAAGGAACAATCCACTCGATCATTTTAACAAAAACCTAAAAATTTTGCTTTATTTTATACTTGCCGCTCTATATACTTTATCCGGCTGTAAAAAAACGGGCTACGACACACTTTTTGATGGCGAATGTTATACGTGACCCGTACAAACTGCATGCATTGTGTTAAAAAATAAAAAACACAAAATAGTTACAACGATATGTTTTTTCTATAATGAATTTTAGAAAATAAAATAATTGTCAAGGTTATAGCTTTTTATTACTTTTTGCGGCTTTGTTATTCTTTTGAACTAAAACCTATCCCTTTTTCAAATCCTAACCCTGTTTTTTATGTGACATTCGTAGAACGTTTTCTTTTATTATTACATTTTATCGTTTTTTATTGTGCCAGTTTATCCTTTGTGCGTTTTTTTGTGCTTTTTTACAACGGGGTTTTTTCTTGGGGAATCATTTTGTTTGTTTACAGGCGAGTTTGTCGAAACCCTTGTCTTTTTCAAAGTATAGCGTAGAAACAGAATTAACCGAACACTCGCTACCGGCAGACAGTGCTGTTTCAAATAGCACTTTCAAACCAGAAGAAAGCTTTTCGTTACGCGAAGCAAACGCTTTTATGGCGTAAGTAAACACATGCATTTTCCTTAAACACTTTGGTATTTGGCCACGTAGTTAAAGTACCATACTAGACATAGTTTGCACAACTGAATAATAATATCGCTTATTTCTATGTAACTAAAGAGTTTTTTTTGGATTCTGGTAGTTTTAAAAGAATCTGCAGTAACTATCAAGTAAAATATTTACATAAACACCCGTTATTCCTTGTTTTACAAAGTCAAAATTGGTAAAAAACAACTTACAAAATATATGTATTTGGTTTTTAAAACAAAAAACTCTACCTGTATACAAAAAAAGTCGATGGTGGGGTAGGGGCTAGAAACCAGCCCCCCCCGTCCTCCTCCCCTTTGCGATTCCGACTCCTGGATATACAGTGTCCCATTAAAATTTTAAGCTAGATAAGGGTGCAATATATATCGTTCAAGAACGCAAAAGTGTTGCGATGATCGATACAGAAAAGTCTGTTCAAATGAAAATATAACGATATAAGGTAGTTTTAGAGCGAGTTTAGAAAAAATTAACAAAAAGTTAACATAAAAGCCTAAAAAGCAAGATTACAAATAATTGAAACAACAATAAGAAATGTAGAAATCAAAGTTACAAAAAACGATTTAAATAATAAAAAGTCACAAATTAATTATGTAATATAAAGATCTGTTTTAATATAATATATACAAAACTTTATATAATTCGTAAAAATATTATAAACAAAATATATAAAATTTTCCAAACCGTTTTTTTTTTAATCGTTTTTCCGTCTTGGATATTTATTGTGGAATATAAATAAGTTAAACGATGTTTAAAAACGAGAACAAGACTACTAAGCTCAGATTTTATATTAGTTATACTTGCAAAACACAATTTGAAAATCACTGTTTTGCGTATTTAACTGGAGTTCAACATCTTAATGAACGCTGTTTTGAAAGCGTATTTTTAACAACCTTTTGCTGTCATAGTAAAGACAGTTTTTTGTAATAACAAGTCGTGCCGGGTGTTATGGCGCAGTCTTATGGCGTTAAGAGTCATCCGGTGCAACCTGATAGATACTTTTTTTGCAAATAAATTGCCAGTATTGTTGTGTCATCTGTAATAAAAGGCAGCAAAAAACCATGTGTAACATACCGAAATTTACAGGTGCTAGTTCTGGAAAAATGTGAAAAAAAGTTGAGTCATAGCTAAAGCGCAAAAATCCTGTTACCTTACAGCTATTTTATTGTGAGGTATACTTGACAAATTTAAATGTGTTAATTATGTGTCATAAATGGATAGAAAAGGGCCGTACATAGTTTTTACATGTTTTTCTCTTTCGCAAGATTTTTCATTTTAGATATTCCAGGCTTTTTACTATTCATTTTGCTAAATTTAGAAAAAAAACATAATTTTAAAAAATAAATATCTGGATACAGCATTGAATAACAAGGCTTTACGGATTGCTCAAAAGCTGATGTTGTACTGTTGTAAAAATTTCCATATAATAAAAATTTATTTTTTTGGATTTTTTATAAATATTTCTTATAAGTAAAAAACACTACAAAATAACGCACATAAGCTTAAAAACATTAGTAGCTTTTTTTCCTTTTGCGTATTATCGTACTAATATATAAATCGGTCTGTACGACTAGAGACCGGACTTTTTAAAGTTTAAGAATAAAAAAAATTCTTACTATTAAAAGATACTTACGTAAATGGTTGTAGTCTCTATACAGACTCATTCTTATAAAGTTATATAGTTTATTGTATTTCTCATAAGATCTTTAGCTCGGTGATGTATTGTCCCTTTAATGAAGGAGCAATCAAGAAGAAGCGGGCAATACAACAAGGCCTAGCAGACACCTGCTCACAAAAAAAAAAAAACTAAGATCTAGTGTTTTCAATGAATCTTTGTGGGAATCTGACATGTTTAAGTTGGTACAGATGACAATGAAAAGACCACATTGATTGAATGTCCGACAGAACAAAAACCGTGATCATGAGCTCAGTGAAAATCCCTTGCAGCTAGTATTCATACCGGATAACATAATATATACAGATTATTGTAAATTGCGAAAAATGTATGAGTTGATGATATGATGATTTCCACTTAACCCTGAAGGATATTCCTAATAAAACAGAAAATGCATTCGGAGACACTATAAAGAATATTAAAACTATGCAAGAGAATACAAAACAGTTATTACGATGATAAAAAGAGGTCACGGGCATGGCAAAGCAACCTTATAGCAAATTTTTGTTTTAATGAACCCGTATTAATTTTATCGATAAACCTCTTGTTGCATGTGTAGTTTGTGGATACGAAATAAATTGTGAATTTACGAAAGGCAAATTTCCCATTAAGTCACATATAAAAGGAATGAGACATAAAAAAAATTAGGAGAAGGATAAAGTTAAAAAACTAGAGGATGTAACTGAAAATATTGATATCCAAAAGGTAATGCACATTAAAGATTTTCAGAGTTTTTAATAAATAGTAATATAACACTTAATAAATGTAATGAAATTTGAAATGTAGCAAATTTAAAATATGAGTTTTATATTAAGCCTCATTCGAAATCATATTACAGGAAATAATGTTACCTTTATATCATTGAACCAAATATAATTTACTTATTCAGTATTTTAGTCTGACCAAAATTTTTATTATGTTTGATGACAGTCCAGATGCCAGCGCCCGCAAAATAGTAAATGTCTTAATTGGTAAACTTACAAACCGAAACAAAAAAAATTGTTTTTTTAAAACTTTTAATTTAGAAAAATGTACTGCAGAAAATATTTTTATAGAACTATTGTTTATTTTTCCTTAATTCATACAGAATACTGCAATTTTATCACATTTCTAAAATTTAATTACAGATAAAGGATCCAAATATTTATTAGTGCAAAAAACTTAATGTATTTTACCCAAAACTTGTTCATATATCCTGTTTATGCCATAGTCTTATAATCTTTTATCATTGATAGCTATAAACTTACCCAAACTACATAAATTTGGCCAATTTTGACAATAAGAAACAATAGGAACTCAGCTAGGAAATAAGCATTTATATATAATACTTCTATATGATTTTCACAGCTAACAGTCGATACAAGATGGGGCACATGAATTAGATTTTTCTTTAATTTTTATAAAAATTTTTAGTTTTTAAAAGATGAAATGATTTTGGAATCCGAATCTGATGAGTAAAGGTTTTTTTTATCTAGATTTTATGACGCGCGCTGACAATAATATAGTTCCAGGAAAACCCAGAAAATATTTTAGTATATTGACAAAGGCTTTAACCGTGAATGATCAAATAAGGTTTATAAAGCAAGTTCAATCCAAAAAAAAAATCAGAAATATACAAAATTATATTTGAAGAATACCTTCTACAAAACCCAGGATGGACATTCATTCGAAATATAGTGTTCTTAGATGTGATTTTGACGACCGGGTTATAAAAATATTGTCCGTTGGCATCTGTAAAAGCGAAGCAAACATTACCTGCATATAAATTTTTTTGAGTGAAAAAAGAAGAAGCCGTAAGGTTTAAAACATATAAAAAATGTGATTTTCTTATTTTAAAAAAAAAAAACTAATTCACTAAACTTTTTTATTTTCTCTAGTTTTTTCACACTTTTCTGCGAAAAAAGTCCAGGCTTTGATGCAAACATCGGACAACATTTTTTGCATAAGCATATCTTTTTTACGGATTTATTTATATATGCATTTTATTTTTTTTACGTATGTATTTATTCGGACATGCCATAAGTATATTGTACTCAATATATGCAAATAAATTGACACAACACCATTTTTTTAAACAGCTTTGAATCCCATGGTAAAGCAAAGAATTAGGTAAATCCAATCTTGTTATTCTTTACGCATATGAAAAGTGTACTGAAATAGGAAGAATTAAATTATAAATGGGAATGTATCAGTAGACTTTATATTAGAAAAGTTACACTGTAAAGAATTTGGTAGATAGTAACAAAATGTCATATTTGCATCTAATCAGCAATATTCAATAACAATACAAATAGATTTTGTTGTTTTTTAAATAAAAAATCAAGGATCAAAGATTTGATTTACAAAGCACGCTCTGGCATATCGTGTGTTTTTAAAACCTTGTTGAAACAATATTAACAGTTAAATAAATTATATATATATTTTTTGTATAAAAATAGCATGAATTTTCCAATTAATATGATTTGCGTATTTTTCTTTCTATAAAAAACAGACGTGTAAAAGCGTTTATAGTACAATCACCTGAAGCTTAGAGTTCGAATTATTTTTTTGTATTTCGTATATCTTTACAGCCATAAATTTGTTTTGAGCAGCGAGATTTTTTTGTATGAGCCACGACTTTTACGATGTCAAATACTACTTTTAAGAATATTGCCGTAGTACAGCAAAAAAAGCCTGAAGTTAGCCATCATTGTAAAAAGGTGTTTAGGCATTTCGTAGTTTTTTCAATGTATATCAGTTTTTTAGGGTTGAGGATCACAATTCGCAGGCTATACGTATATTTGCTACAGAATGCAGACATGCGAGGCCTAGATTCTTTTAAGTTCAATAGGTTTACTATACCCATAACCTTTTTTAAAAGTATATTTCAAATGACTAAGTATATATTACAAGAAAAAAATAGTGTATACCGGCCCCGCCTGACATTGACATACTTGTTTGCTTTTATGGGCAAGATGTAAAAATGATGCCTTAAATTTCCAGGAAGGGGGCTGCATAATACAGTTTTGCAATGTGTGTTTTTGTATGCTTATGTGCATGTATTGCAAAAGATGTTACAGTGGTATCTACGTATGTAATACTGATATGTTAAATAATTTTTTTGCTTTTAAATTTTATATCCTAATTTTTTTTACTGTATTCTTATAAAAAAGAGCTATCATACTAATTGTTAAGTGTAAGTTTAAACAGAGGCAGGGCTTACCAATATTGTATGGCCATATTATGGCAAGGAAAAAAATATTTTCCCTCATAATGGCCATATATGGAAGAAAAAAAAACCGAATAATTTAGAATAAAAACTGCATTTTAGACATAATTTATACATATGGCGTAGTTGCAAACAAAGTTTACGCGCAGGATCGTATTTTTATTTGCGTCAATTTATCTCACGAAGCAATGCCTTTTCAAGTTCAAAAAAATTAAAAAACATAATCAAGCATAAATTTATAGGATATGGCCGGCGTATATAAAAGTTTTCGAAAAAAAAATTGTAAATTTTGTGAAAAAATCAGAAGATATTTTTTTTATTGTATAAATATGAAATAATATCTGAAACTATTGCAAAAATAAGTATACTAAAAAAGAACTATATGTTTAATATTAACTGTTTTTTGACTTAACAATGCACTATAAAATATTGTTTCATTAAAATTTACATAAAACAAAAGAAAAATATTTATATATATAAAATAATATCAAATGCAATGCAACGTAAAATTGATTTTTAGGCTACTAATTTTTAAATTTGTACTTTAAATATACGGCTTACACGCGAATGTTTTGCAACGCCTATTTTATCAATACTTTGCTCGAAAACTACTGTAGCGCAATATTTAAAAAAAAAATTACCGATAATTTTACTTTAAATTACTATTTCAGTTTATTTAAATTGAGACAGTCTAGATACATGTCTTAGCCTAAGTATTATTTTGACTAAATTGGTATATTACATAGAGGTATTCTATACCGAAAAATATAGGGTTTTTACAGTTTATCCTTGTCTTATTTGGTAAATCACATGATATTTGCATTTATTATTTTAAAAATGTCAATATTTGACTGCAATAGTTTTGATTGTGGAAAAGCGTATATTTTATAACATAAAATACACGACAATTATAAAACAATTGCAGTAACTTTCGTGGTGTAGTGTTCAAATAATATCGATATTGTAAAATATGGAAAGTCAGTTCCCCCATATATGGCATATATTATATGGCCATATATGGATATGCCATAGTATTTCGGAAGCCCTGTACAGGGGCAATATATCTAGTTTCCCGTATTTACGGGGATTTAAAAAAAGATTTTAATCCTAATAAAAATAAATGAAAGAATCTGGGATTCGGATTCAAGATTTGAATCCTCAACCCAAAAGTTATTTCAATTTTCATAAGTACTGATCAGCGTTGCTATGTTAGTATGATTAGTCCCAAAATCCATTTATCTGGTGATTTTTTTACAGCAAAATTTACGGGCGATTAAATCTAATGATTTTACGTAATACTGGTTTTTTCTCGTTTTTTAGTTTTTTCATGATTTTTCGACACTTATAGCGAAAGACAGTCGATAATATGAGATTTTCAAACATATAGAGATAATTGCAAAACAAGTAAGAGAATGCCCCCATATAACAGCAAGTTATATAGAATAATGTTTTTATATCTCGGCATCCTTATTCAAAAGCATTAATACTTATACACGAACAAATGGTATATTTTACGCTGTTAAATGCATGAAAAATATGCAATTTACATAATATTAATAGCAAATTACAAAAAACATCTAATTATAGTTTTACATTTATTTTGTACTGTTCTGCTTGTTTTTTAACATTTATATACGAGGTATATTATAGATCTTGAAAATACAAGCAGAAAATAAAAAAAAAAAAAAAAACATACAAACGGGGCGTATAAACGATCAAACCGCTGTTTGTATACTACGGACATTAAGTTACTACATATTTTTTTTTGTTTAAAAAGAGAGATTTACCCATTAAAAAATAATTTTTTATAAAAATAATTTTTTAAAGAATAATTTTTTAAAAAAATAAAAATAAAAGAAATCTATACAAATAAACCAAATTTTTGTATACCAAGTATTACAGTATAAAAAATTGGTTTTTACTGGGATGTTTTGACAACAATATTAAACCAAAAACTTTCGATTTTATGGCAACGCTGGTACTGATATCAGAATATCACATAAAAGACCATTCGATATAAAAAGAACATAAAGCAGATCTGGATCCTATACGGTCACTTTTTGTACATAAAATTTGCATTTAGATCGAATCATATTCGATCATGATCTTTTAAGAACAAGGGTATTTCAAGATGTTTTATGCGAACAGTTACCAAAATGCTAGATAAATTGACATTGAAAGTATAACTAGTATGTTAATAAGTGTATTTACAAGCCAATATAAAGCACGGGTTCAAATTTAACCCAAAAAAAAGGATTTTTTGTTAGAAATAAAAACACCGAATTATAATTGATTATTTTTTTTCGATCTATATACAAAAATTGCATTCCTTTTAAGTCGGATCGTAACCCCTAAACATACCTTGAAAAATTATGAGCATGAAAAATCGTATAAAAGGCTAGCGCGATTTTTTTTTATTTGCATAGTGCAATGTTATACCAAAAAAATACATATAATTTTTAGAAGTCTAAAATTTTTTTTTTAAAAAATTTGTTGTTAAATTCTGCAAATGATGCTTCAAGAAAGTTCTCTTGTATATAAAAAGCAATATATGTGTTTCATAATATTGTATCTTGAGTTTATACATAGATCCTAGGTAAGATATTTTTAACATTGCAACAGAATAGGTATGACTTGTCGTTTTACAAGTAGAGTGTTTGTACAGTCAATGTAAAAAGTGTTCCCATAAATATGGTTTAGATATAAGACTTCAATAAGCCCCTCTTATATTTAAAAAAGAAGTGTTTGTTGGGCTGTGCATAATAACGGAGCCAATTCCTCATTTTTGTAAGTTTTTACTACGTAAATGTCTAGACATTGTGCTATTAAATAACCCTTGTTATACATTGTAGAAAAGTGTGTATTCAAATTATGTCGATAAGGTTTTTTGATTGCGGTTACGAATAGCTAAGAGGCTGATGGGTCCATGCTGTTTTTTGCTTAGCGGCTATTGTTATAATATAATAGTTATTGCCAATTTTATTCGCATCAACTGGATTTTTCAGACACAGAGGGGCTGAAAAATAAGATTTCAAATGTAAAAATACAAAATACAACAAAATTGTAAGTAATGGGTAGATTATGTAACTCATGTGTACCTCTGCTACCAAAAACTAACCCCGGACTCGGTAAAAGGTTTAAATCAAATCAAAGATATTCGAAATGAGTATTTTGGGTCGCCAGCTTTACTGATATTTTGGTATAAATCAAAAACCAGATACAGAAAGGTGATATCATTTTTACAAAAATAAAAGCCCCAGACAAGAGTTTTTAAGCGTTGAATGTGTATAGAATCTTTTTTTTTTGATATGTTTTATTGTGGTAACGTGTTTTTTTATGTGACTGAGAATCCATATATTATGTGCAAAATATTTTTTTGGGTTAGAACATGCACTTATAAACACACCACAACTTTGTTGCTGCAAAAATTTTAAGTTTATCACATAAATATTCTTTTAAACAAGAGAATTAATATTAAAACCCTGCGACGTAAACTTACTGCAAACGGAATTACTTTTTACAAAAACCGTATAGAACCAATTTTAAAACTTAATTTGCAAAATTTTTACAGTGACTCCCCGTTACTGTTTATAAGTTACCGGTAACGAATATCATAAGTATTGTTTAATTTAATAAAAAATGTGTAATATACAATAAAAAGTCTTTGGAAATATAAAAATGCACTTTTTATTATTAAACGTCACAAGTTACGGTAAAATTTTTAAATAGACATTAAAGGCGTTTCCCAAAAAAAAACTCATGTGATTAATTCTCGAAAGAAATTTTACTAGTGAAAAAATATGGGACACTAACTATTTTCAGAAAAAAACTTTGTAAGCTCAAATATTCTATGTTTTTAGGGTCAGTGATCGCTTTATATTTTTAACGTTCGTGTTTTGCCTACAGTTTAATAATTAATTTAAAAGAACGGTTGGCCTATAATCCATAAAAGTTTTACAGTGAAACTGCCTATTTAATCAATAAGTATATGTAATCATTGTAAAAATTCTTTTTGTTGTGTTTTATTGTCCCATCATACTTGCCTTTATGTTGTATTTTTTAGTACTTATATACTCTCGAGTATTTGTTTTATCCCTTCAAGGCTTGAGGGAGAATTTCAGTAAAGTATTTAGCTAGAGTATTTTTTAGAAATTATCATTTTGGGACATGAAAAAATGGTCTCACGATTTTGCACTAGTGTATTTTTTTAGCCCTAATCTTAACCCTTAGAGAAAAAATTACACATATATGTGTAATTTTTATTGCCGGATTGTTAAAATTACACATATATGTGTAATTTTTTCACTACCAGATTGTTAAAATTACACATATATGTGTAATTTTTATACTACCGGATTGTTAAAATTACACATATATGTGTAATTTTTTCACTACCGGATTGTTAAAATTACACATATATGTGTAATT
>JAQFYM010005404.1:0-13366 GCA_034694785.1 Agrenia bidenticulata
ATAATAAAGTCATATAACTTTATCCAAAAAATGGAAAATATGACAAAATATGACTTTAATGACTTTAAGTTGCCCTAATTATAACCTGTATGAGGAATTTTTATTTATAATCTAAATTCCATAAGCTGTGGTATATTATATTTTTTAACAAAATCCTATGTTCCATAATCTTCTCTTCGATTTAATGATTACAAATTAATTTATAAACTCCATTCCATCGAAAAGAATGTCAACCAAAAAATACATTTACGAAGAACGCAAGGAACACAGGGTTACTAGAGGCAAGTGTAGAATAACAAAGGTGGACAGCATATTCGATAGGGCGAGTGACGATACCACAGATAACAATAAACTCGTCATTAAGATTGCAGATGATCCACTTAAAGTAGCACCGATCATTAAGAAAATACTCGAGTCCGAAAAATATCATAATGTTTATGTATTAATTTCTAAAGAATGTCTCAATTACTATGCATTAAATGGATTTCATGATGCCATATTTAGTTGTGGGTATCGATTTGTTTTATGCTGTGAAATGTTTAAGAGTACAGCCGATGGATTCATCAGGTTCTATGAAATTGAAAAACTGGCACAAAAAACATTTTATGGCTGAATTTAAATAAATGTTAACCCTAAATTTTAAGCTTAAACTTTACTCTATTTTATAATATCAATAGCTATAAAATGAGAACTATAGGATATATATCTTGAAAAGAAACCCCCCTTAAGGAAAATTAAAATCAATAAAACTGAACTTTTTGTCTCTTTTTTGCGTGAGTAACGCTTATAAAAAACTTGATAATCGGGTTGGAGCAAACTCGCCACAGCGCCTAAAAGGACCCCTATACTGGCAAAGTCGCCAGAAATAACGGCAACGCGTCATAAAACAAAAACAAAATTAAGTAAAAGTGTTCTCAGTAAATAAATAAGTTTCATGCCGCATTATAATTCAATGAGTTATGGTTAGGGATGGGTTGGGTTGGGGTTGGTACAAAAAATTAAATAAATATTAAAATATTAAAAAGTATAAATAAAAATAAAAATAAAAACACCACTCCTTTTTAATAATATTTAACTTACAGTTATAAAAACTTAAATTTACGTATCAACTATTTTTTGTTATAAATTAAACAATCTGCCATAAAAATTGACCCTGGCGAGTTTGACACACCCTTTTTTTTCGGGAAGCTGGTGAGTTCGACCGCAGCCTGATAAGCACATGAAAATGTCAATTATTTAATACAGACAATCCGTCCATGTAAAGTCTTTATATACTAAAAAAACTGCAAGAACATAATATTTAGAATTAAACACTTTATATAATTTTAATATTGCTAATTTGTCGCTTTCATATACTATACTTCATATAAATACTAAAAAAATTGTTACTCTAAAAAAAATATGGGTTTTACTGGTTTTGAACGATTACTAGTTTTTTCAACCGAAACATTATCTAGAGAAACCCAGGGCCTCCAAAAATTTAATTATAATCACCATTAGTGGCCATACAATATATGGACATTACGGGAGTTTTTTTTTCATTTTTTACTATTATTAATGCCCTTAATATGACCATTTTTAATTTGGATAAAGTCTGGTATTTCTATATTTAAAAATACAAAATAAGGGCCGGGTAACACTCAGATTTGGGCTACTAAAGAAGCTAGGAAAATGTAAAAAAATTATTTATTTGAATAATTTTTATTCCCTTTATAAAAACTTTAATTTTTACAAAAATACGAAAAAAATAACGTAGAAAACTACCAATTAAAGTTTATATTTTTTTATAATACCAGCAATTGTAGACCTCGTACTCATACATGTTTATGTACAGAACCATGTTATTATTAAAATTCACAAATGTAAAAATTTGTATTCAAAGACGTTGAAGTACCATACTTAACGAAAATCCGAAAACCATGTATAAAACCAAATTATTTTTAAACATGTTTAAAATACTAGGTTTTTTACATGAAGTCCGTTGCCATATTTTATACAGTTTTTTGTAGTTAAAACAGAACTAGATCACTTTCAAACACTTTCTCAGCAGTAAAATTGCATAAATAATATTAATAAAATACAAATGTATGTCATTATTATTTTTTATAATTATTTTTATTTTGCCCTGAACTAGAGGGGTACCGTAAAATAGGTTAGGTTTTTGAAGCTGGAGTAAAGTGTTATTTACTGCTTATTTGCATAGTATATTTGTTAAAAAATTTACCTTTAATTTTTCAAAGAAAAAAAACGGACAAACCCTTAATGGCAATCATGGCTCATATTTAATTATGCCTAATCCAGTAATTAACCATAATATATCGGTGACCCTAAAAACATGTTTTACTGGTTGTAAAACTTTTTTTAATACGAAAAATATTTTCTGGTTACTTTTAGTTCAAAAAAAACATTTTTTCTTTATAAATTTAAAAAATATTAGTTCTTGACAAAGTTAACGTAAATTGATATTGCTTTTCATTCCTGCACAAATTCGAAATAACAATGTTTATATTCCTTTCGCTTTACGGTATCAATACAAAATATAAGCATTTACGTGTAGCATGCGTTTCTTGTAGATTGATGGCTAATGATGTATTCAAACTATAGGTTTTATAGATTTTACAATACTTGAACCACAACTTTCTATGATATTCCTGGCATTCCGCCACACAAAATATTTTGAACTATCCGATAGAGATGGGTACCGGATTAAATAGTGATTAAAAGAGTAAATATATAATGCTAAGATCTCGTATTTCGCAAAATAACAAACACGAGTCATAACGAAACTACACTTTTTGTTAAAAATAGACATTCCATGTAATTAAAACAAATATTAAAATAAAAATAAAAATAAAAAGCCTTTTGTGTCAAATAGCGCGGCTAATAATTACATTATGGTGTTTAAATTTGCTTTGTATTTTCTTTTTACTTGATTATACAGTCGTGGGCGAGATTCTAGTTAAAAATGTAGTAAAATATGCAGTTCACTAAGTTTTTAACATTAAAGTAGCATATTCTACAAAACAAATTTATAAATCGAAATTTTGTAAGTTGTTTATATTTTTTGAACATAAATTAAATTTTGAACATTGATCAAAAAAAAATTTCTACCTAAAAAATTAAATATTTTTGCAGTTATTGTAAATTTTTTACTGTAAATGGGTCATTGTATGTTTAAAATGTTAATAACGTAAATTTTTTAGGCAAGTGTTTACTTTAATTTGACCACCACTGTACTTTAAAAAATATTTACAGTGTATTTTTTATATGATTTAAACGTTTAAAAACCGAAAAATTGTGACAAGTCCAAAGCTGTATTTGTGGAACTCCAACAATGTTCATTTTTTGTTATAATTTTTAATAATTATGTGTTATATAAAAATGTATACTCCTACTATATTTCCATGTTTTGTTTCCTAACTTTTTACTCTATGTATTTTTATGTTTACTTGTTTCATAATACGTTTTATTCAATTGTTTATCTTGCCATATATATTGTTTTTTTATCATGGAAAACACAAGTCGAAAGAATAAAAACATCAAAGAATTCGTTTTTTTGGTGTATATATTTTTCTGCTTTTAGATAAAGAAACAGTTTCTTTAAAATCTAAAAAGAGTTTTACATAAAAAATTTTTCTGAAAAAACAAAATGAAAAGTTTTTATTAAACTATCAGTTTCTTACGAACCAGTTTTATATTAAAATCAGAAAAATATATTTATATTTGTAGAAACTGTTTTTTTCTAAAAAACAGTTTCTAATAAGACTAGCAATAACCAGGCCCTATCACAACGAAAGTTGGCCCAGGCCATTTTGATTTTTAATTATTAGTATAAAATATTTTATAGATTAATCAAAGAATTTGACAGTCCTTTAAAAAACTTAAACAAAAAATAGATATAAACTAGAATAGTATACGAACCTTTTTATCTATTTAATGGTCTTAACGCAGGTGAATTAATCAAAATTCATCATTTACTTACCTGTAAAATACATCCAAAAATTAATTTTTTTTTTTTAGATATGAAAAAACTACACAAAACATGCTAATAAACAACACGTACATATATAAAAAATACAATTAAAAGATAATCAGGTAATAGGAAAAAATTAAATAAAACATTCTTTTACGAAACACATATGCATTATTTAATGACTAGATCGGTATTACAAAAAAGTCTATGCTTTGTCGTTTTTTTGCCTTTTTACATGTTTTTTGCAAATTCCTAAGATCTATAAATTCTGGTGACTATTCATGTATTGTTTTTAAACGCCTCGAATACATCACTCGTATAAAATTTTTTACTTGGATAAAACAGCAATAGCATTCGTGTGTATTTATTTTATAATAATTGGTTGTTAGTTCGTATCTTAATATAAAATTACCTATTATGTGAAAAAAAAACAAAACTTTAATTACAACAACCAAGAATTTATTGCAATAATATACGTATTAAAACTACACAAATCATAATTCGGACTTAATTTTAGTAGTTTTTTAACTTTTTGGCAAGTAAATAAAATAAAATAACGCATAAATATTTTTCCGTTATACACATTTTGTAAAAAAAAACGTTTATTAAACAAAAAAAGCATTGCATTAAAATCAATTTTGTTTTGTATATACATATTGTTTTTATATGTTTTCCTTGTAAAAGATAATAATTTCTATTCAAAAAATAAAAAAAAAATTGCAAAATTGGGCCCTCAGCAAAAAATGGGCGTGAGCCAGAACCCGTTTAGCCCGTTCCTCTAATAGGCCCTGGCAATTATTTTTTTTTGTCAGCTTGGCATATCACTAGAGCGGTCAAAGCATTATTTTTAGTAAAGGTAATTCAAATGTACATGATGTGTTTCTTTGGGTTTTTATGAAACTTTTGCGGATTTTTGACAATAAAAAAACAGATGAATCAATTTTTAGAAGTTAAATGATCGATAAAAATAATATCCGCCGTAAAAAGAACTACATTTTTTTACAATTAATACATAAAAAAATCCATGACAAAAATATAGTTAAAAATTTTTTTTAATTTTTAGAATTAAAGTCTGGAATGCACGGTTTCAAGTCAAAAAACAGTTAATTTGTAAAAAAATATATGAACTCAAAGTTAAATGTATGCAATTTTAATCTAAGGAGCTAACTATTGACAACAAAAGCAAAAAAAAAATATTGCATTTTATTTGACTTTTTTCTTGTAAATGGCACTTTTTATTGCTTTGAAATATCTGTTATTACATATTACTATAAAAAAGAAAAGGAAATGTAAATAATCATAAAAAAATGTATAAAAATAGTAAAAAGCGATAATAAAAACCATTGCTTGCTTTTGCAAAACTAAAACAAACGCACATCTCACATCATAAAAAGATATATGTGGATTTTAGGCTCCTTGAAGTAATTACTGCTTCCTAAATGGCCATAAATCGCGGTATAGAATATAAAAAAGTTTTAATGTATATTTTTTCCTGGCGATAAAAATTTTTCCTATATAAAAGGTTTTTTATAAAAAAACTTTCCTGATAATAAATTATTATAAAAAACGTTGTATTTAGTTCGCATTTTAAAGTTCTGTGTTATTTCGATAATGTTTTTTATACTTTCTTTTATTTTAAATGTGTCGATATTGATCGGGTCGATTTTCACCCACTGAAAACCACCGGGGTTTTTTTTTGTTACGATTAGTATGAGAAAATTTATGAAATAATATAAAAAAATGCACCAAAAAAACAGCAGTTATCTAGAACCCGCTTTCAAGAATAGTAAATCTAATTAGGATAACCTATCGTATTTATCATGGTTTAAACCTGATATATTTTTGTTTCCAATATTATGCAAATAAAATTTCCTTATTTAAAAAGTACACATGAATCGATGTGTAGGTTTTTAACGGTTTGCATTTAAATTAAAAAAAAATATTTGTGTTACTGAAAAAAAAACATTTTACTAATTTTGTCAACAACTGGGTGCTTTTGAACCTGGGTCCATGTTAAATACATATTATCATAGTAAATTGTTGGCATATAGACGTGACCCGCGTCTTTTAGATGATATTACTGGGGTCGTATCACAAACGTCCCCATATCTTGCTCTGATAGTCAGAAACACAAATAAATATACAAGGAATGCTCTATACGTAAATTCAGATGGCGCAATCAATGCTGAACAACGAGTTGCGTCGATCATGCGTAAAAGTGGATAAAAAACAACTTCGGCGCATTCTAAAAGGATTTAAAATATAGTATAAATCGAGAGGAATATTAATATAAGAAATAAATTGATAATTCTTAGAATAGGTAAAAAGGTATATAGAATATACTTGTAAATAAATGTTATCTTTACTTATGGGGCAATATAGTAAAACACAGGCTTTGGACAGCTTATCCAAAAGGTAGTAAAACAATATATTTTTTAGCTAATAGTAATAAACGCCCTTAAAAAATGCAACATTTTGTTAAGAATTATTGGTGCAGAAAGTTATATAAACTTAACGAAGACTTCAAATCTTTGACATTGATAAACAGTTTGTTTTATTTGGCAAAATTTAAAGGAAAATTACGTAAATTTATTCCATGAAGACCAATAGTTACAAAAACTACAAATTAATACATATACAACACGAGCTCGTAACTTTTTTCGCCTTGTTAAAAGGTTATTCGCTGCGAATGCGTATTTCCCAAAAATATGGAAAATAGCGATAAAGTATCAATAACATGATATTAAAGTAAAATCTGTAGTCTTATTTATGAAAGGCTATTTTAGATTAGGTAAATTCTAGAAATTATTTTTTTTTTAACCAATTGGATAACAATGTTTGCAGTTTTTATATATAAATAATTTATATCTCCAATAAGATTACATATTTTTATAATTGAGCCAAAGGCAAAAAAAAATATTACATATGTACATAGTTTCAGCTATATTTTTATCGTAATAACATTTATATGTGGTTAAATATAGCATATTGAACATTTGTATATTCAAAACTTCCATAGCCATCAGAATATACTCGTAACCTACAAAATTTATTTCTGTTCGTTTTTTGAATTATAGTCAATCTGTTCGAAGTGATATATAATTTTATATCTGTAACCATTTTATATAAAATACTTTTTAAATGCATTTTTTTTTTGTATAAAATAATCTAAGAAAAATAATTCTAGGTTAGTTAGGGTAAAAAAGTAATTTTGTTTAAAAATTTTATATGACAGTAAGTTTCTATCTTGTCAACATTAAAATGCAGATCTTGTATAAATTTTATATATAAGAAGGTAAAATCTTAAAAATCGTAAAAACATGTAAAATCGGAAAATAAATATGCATTATGTAGCATAAAATATAGTGAAAATGTTTTCTAGATAAATTTACGGGTTTGTTACAATCTGTATCATTTAATTCAGTTATGTTTTTGTTACCCTTCTAGTATTTCAATAGTATTTTTATTTAGGTTCGAATATTTTTCTGAGTTTCACGGACGTAATAAATAGCCTTATGTAAACTTGAAATATTAAAAGCGATATTTCTCGCACCTATTCCTACTTCAATCAGTTCAAAAACAGTTAAATAAGGGCTGCTCTTGGCTCTGTTATTTCAACGAAGAAAAAAAAACACATATTCAAATGTTACTCATTTATTTAAATGCATTACTATATATATCTTTGAATCAACAACTCTTTTAAGTCTAGTTCTAATTTTTAGATATGATTCGTTCAGATGAGTTTTTTTATATCGTAATATTTCCTTTTTAGGCATATTGCCCTGTTAATGGCGGCTCCTGCGTAGGGCGTTGTTTTTTTGGCTGGTGCCGATAAACCCAGTTTGACTTGATTCTTCGCATCAAGTCTCATGCCCTTTGCTTAGGATAGACTTTCTGATGCTGAAGCATCAACATAAACTTTTCTCGTTATTTAAGCTTATATTTACAATATCTATATATCTTTCTTCATTTTTCAGGCTATGTTTTCAGCATCTTGAAAGTGGTTTGTATAAGTATTTTCTTTTAAAATATGATTAGATTTAGAAAAGTTTAAATGTAGTGTTTTAGAATTCTTGCATCAAAATGTGAATGATGATGTTGAATTTTCTTATTATATTCACTGATTAAAAAAAAACAGTGCATAGTTTGTACAACCCATTAAAAATATAGACTTGAATTGCGAAGCATATTATGTGTACATGGACATCATAGGAAGTCTTATAATAATGCATAATTGTTTTTGATCGTTTATACAAGTAGTCGGAGGTACATGGACGTATTCACAGGTAAAATAACATCTTTTAAAAGCCGACATGTTTCTTTTTGTTGGTAGCAACCAGTGGCGTAGCCAGAGAGGGGCACAGGGGGGCACGTGCCCCCCTAGAAAAAAAACGTAGCCTGAATTTAAGGGGGGTCTTTTTTAGGGTCTCAAAATATGCAAAAAAAATATTTTCATAACATTTGTATTTTCAAAAATTCTTAAAATTTTTTGCTAAAAATAAAAAATATTTTTTTTGTCGTTCTAGCTCATTATTTTTTTTGTGCCCCTTCCAAAAAAAATCCTGGCTACGCCACTAGAGGCAAAAGTCTATAAATAATACTGGTATACTGCGCTTATTAATTCTTATATTTAAATAAAACAGGAAAAACTACTTTTCCAAAACAAAAGTTGTCAACTATGCTGTATACCTCGTGTTAATAATAGATTTGTGTATTTTTTCGTTTATAATTACTGCTGTGGGTTTTCACCAGCAATAAAAATAGTTATAAATGATTCTCCACATGCATATTGACTATACATTATCGTTTTTTGATGGTTAAAAAGGGTTTTACGCTCTTTTATTTTTTAGTAATCGTCCCAAGAGATTACCTAGTCGGGCATATTATAAAACTACGTTGTATCAACTTTCAGATACCATGAGAAATATTTTTGCTTCGGGTGTAAATGAGTTATTATAAAACCCACCCGTTTTCTCTGATATGTTAAGAATTGCCTTGATCGTGCGAAGAATTATATTTATATATTTTTGTACGCAATTGTATTAAACAGATATATAGTGTAATCTTTTTTGTGCATGCTAGTCAATATATTGTACGCCTTTTTATTACATGTTTTTTTATAATTAGAATCAGCCAATCCTAACTTAAGTATATTGTCTAAGAAGGTTGTACAAAATTGTTTAAAAATACCAAGGATTTTTTTCTACTAGTATTTGTCTTGAAAAACTGGTTTTACTGTGGTATTTAGCTAAATTAAAAATTTCTTGTGCAACTAAATGTATTCTAAAATATAAATACAAATTGGTGTTGGTAAGGTATAGTTTTTATCAATTTTATTTGTTATTTTTATGATTTTTTGTTTGTGTTCGAAGCAATTTTTTATTATTTTTCCTTTTATTTTTGTTGCCATTAAGGGATAAAAAAATAGACAATGCGTTTGGACATTAATTAAAAATTTAGCAACAGATAAAAATCACGAATAAAAATCAGTATAGAAAATTTATTTTATGCTGAAAACAATATATTATACGTTACTATAATATAAAACAAAAATTATATACAAGTGCGTGCTGTTAATGTTTTTTGCTTTGCGATTTTTGAGCTCTTTACAACTTCAGACGTTTCCGTGACTAAAAATAATTAATATTAAAAAATTTAGTTGATAAAAAAAACGGCCTAACAGCCAGGAACGAATTACCATTTGCGGGGGCCCGGAGGCACTTTTTTTGCCGGCCCCCGTTTATATTTGCAAATTTTTTAGTGATAGGCAGTGATAAAAACCAGTTTTTGATTTCCATATACTGCGCAATTATAATTTGTTGCATCGTCTAAATTAAAATCAACACCAACAAGATTATACTTTTCTGCGTATATTCATTAACATTTTTAAATATTCTAAAAACATAAACTGTATGAAAGTGTAATTATAATGCGTAAAAAACATCAGTTTATATTAAAAAAAAACTTAAGTTGAAAAATTTTTTTTACACGAAAGATTGAAATATTTTGTATAAAATGCCAAAGCAGTGACATTTTGATTTTATAAAAGTTTACCTAAGCAGTATGCTAACACTAAATTGAAAAAAACTTATTCTATGTGCCTTACTAAATGAAACTGTTTAGTAGATTCGAATTACTTTATACGACTTCTCTATTAATCAGCATATCATTGCATAATATAGTTTCCAAGACACGTTCAAACAAAATTAATACTATAAAAACAAAAAAAAAAAATGCAATTATTGCCTATTAAAGTGTAAAATTATGTACAAACGCAAAAATAAAACCAACAATCTTATAAACTTAAAATTCACATGTAATTACAAATAAAAATTATGGCGTACTTTGAAGTTATTTTTAACTACTATAAACAAATATTCTTTACAGTAAAGTTAAACCATCACAAAAAAAACATAACAAAAAATACCTAGTTTTTTTTTATATAGTTCTAGCAGCAAAAAAACAATTTTAAGTTAACAATAGTCTAGTTTTTACTGATTCTTTAAAGCAACAATTTTTTGGTCATATATAGGGTTTATCGATCAATCTCGACATGTTTGCAACCAATCTCGACTTGATTGCATGAAATCTCGACCATTGCAATTGATCACGATCATTTGCATTTAATCTCGACTGATTTGCATTCGACCTCAACCATTTGCAATCAATCTCGACTGGTTGGCAATCAATCTCGACATGATTGCATTCGATCTCGACAAAAAATAAATAAATAACAAAAATAACTAAATAATCTATATTTTTAGACATAGAACAAAGATAAAATATTTAGTATCATATTAAAATCGAAAAAGTGTTCAAATTTTTTATTAAAATTTTTACCGCCTGTAAAAAAAATAGGTTTAAAAAGATAAGTTAAAATGAATCAATTGAAACTATTATTCTTAGTAAAATTAATATTTAACAAATAAAGATTAAGGTATGGCATGGTTGGATATCGATGATGTGTTATTACCAACCATGCAAAAAATCAGTGTATTTGCTCTTTGTAGTAAAAGTTTAAAGGGATTTTTGTATTTTTTGTTTAATCTATAAGAAACAAACAAAAAAGCAATTTTTTTTTCAAATCAAAAAACACTTTAAACTTATCTAACAAAAAGAAATTACTACTGATTTGTTGCCCATGGTATATAATATCACATCATCGACATCCAAGAACGCTTTAATTCTATATTTCGAATTTTAAACTTTATTAACTTATTAAAAAATACAATTTTCTATTGATTCATATAAAAAATTATCTTTTTCCACCTAATTTTCGTTTTCCAGGGGGGATAAAGATTTTTACTATATTTAGACATTTCACGATTTTTATATTAAAATAAATATTTAAACCGTGATTTTTTTCTCAAAATATACCTTATGTAACAAATTTTTGTTCTTCATTTTTTTCGTCGAGATTGATTGCAAACAGGTTGATATTGATTGCAATTCGTCGAGATTGAATGCAAGACTGTCGAGTTTGACTGCAAACTCGTCGAGTCTTACTGAAAATGGTCGAGGTTGATTGCAAACAAGTCGAGGTCGATTGCAATTCGTCGAGATTGAATGCAATTCGTCGAGATTGAATGCAATCAAGTCGAGATTGGTTGCAAGTATGAAGAGATTGATCGATAAATCCTATATTATAGATATGATTATAAGAAAGAGCATAAAACTTTTTTAAGCGGAAAACGTACCAAAATATCATCCATACGGTTTTTGATAACCGTGAAAATATTTTTTTTTTGTATCGTATTTGATATAAACTACGATGATTTAAACACAGCTAGTATAACAATTAGTAATAAAAAAATATATTCGAAAATTATATATGCTTAAAAAACAAATATAAAGTATTAAAAACCAGTTTTTTATTTTCAAAGAACTACCTAAAATTCGGGTATTACAAAATCTCACAAATTGGGTTGCAAGATTTTGCATAATTTTGCAAAAGAAATTCCATAAAAAAAGTTAATTGGCCTTATATGCTTAATCAATTAGATTTAAATATATCTTAATCTACCTTTTTTGTATTCGCATAAACATAAGTTATTATATTTTGTTATTTGCAGATCAATAAATTTTCCTATAAAAAATTTTTGGGGGAACTCCCTTAGCCGAGGGCCCTGAGCCCATCCCCCCATTGCCCCCCTCGGCTTGAATCCGTTCTTGCTAACAGCCAAATAAATTATAAATCATAACCAAATTCTTCAACAAACAGGTTTTTTTACAAATTAAAAACCATTATTCACTTTAAGTTTTTTTTGATATTTTTTCAATGTCCAGGATAGCAAATTTAGCATTTATTACGATGTAAAAAATTACGTAGGAAACTGGTTGTAACTAGGGACAAAATCGTTCAAAAAAAGTGTATTTTATACTTGGAAATAGAAACAGTATATACAATTTTCTTATTTCTTTGCTGTTTACAGCACGTTTACACCAAAAAGGGGTCATGATATATGGATTTCTTACAACTTGCTTTTTCTTTTAAGTTTTGCTTTAAAATAACATATATATAACTAAACAACAGTCATTTGTAGTTATTCTTAACAGATTGAGTTTCTAAAATTTCTATAACGTTTTTATAATATTTATCTTTATTTTCTATTATTTTTAAAACAAACAAAGTTTATTATAAATACGGAAAAATTTAGGAGAATGAAAGGTTAAGTTTTTTTTGTACTTTTTGGTATATTTTGGTATATTTTTTCTTTTTCAAGTTACAGATGAATCTAACCTTTATATGAGGCCATACGATATAGGGTTACCTTGTAATTTTTTATATAAAGAATCCTGCAAAAATTTATACAGTAAATGACTACTTTTGAAGAGTTTTTTGTGTTTTATTGTCCGCCCTAATCATAATAAATGTTTTTGCACTAAACAAACATATAGTAAGTTTAAAACTACATTAAGATTACATATCAACAATCTAACATGAGTCAAGTATACCAAAATAATATGAAACACCAATGCCGTTAAAAAATGTCATTTAAGTAACAAAAGCCTTAATTTTAAGAAAGGAAACACGTTAACAATGCTATCAATAAGGCGTGAACACTTTTTCTTGTATCTAAAAATGATTTCATATAAATTAAATAATAACACAGGTATTTGTATTTTTATCTAAAATTTCTTTGCTAGTTTTATAAATTATATGTTTTTTTATTTAGTTTTGTTCTTATAATATTTTTAAAATCAAGATAGACGTAAAAATAGGGAGTTTTTTGTAAAACGCTACTGAATATGTTATCTAAAAGAGTTTTTAATACTTTTTATGCCATTTTTGACCCAAAGTTATTGTTTTTTCTTCTTCTTACATTGCTGGCATGAGATGAAGATTTAAGTTAACACATTTTTATTATAAAACCTATGGTATATCAAATTTTT
>JAQFYM010005405.1:0-13365 GCA_034694785.1 Agrenia bidenticulata
TTTATTTTAGAAGTTTAAAAATGTATAAGTTTTTAGGTACTAACACTTTTTTCTAACTTAATTAGTGCTAAAAGAATATCCGGAACCTTGTTTTATTATTGTGACTAGAGGTCTGCAAATATCCAAACCGCTTCAAAAAAAAACAAAAAATTGACATCAACCCGAACCGAAAGCCCGAACCCGAACCGAAAAATATAATTTTTATATATATTTATGTGGCATACAAAATTCTTGCAAAATTTTTCTAGTCGAACCGAACGCAACCGAACAGAAACCTCGGTGCGGGTCGGGTTTTTCGGGCATAATGCAGACCTCTATTTGTGACATATGAAATTTTAATTTATATGCTTTTCATTGGATTAGTTAAAGAAAAAAATAAAGGCGTTCAAAAAAAATTTATTATAAAGAGTAAAATTTAATATTAACGCGGCTGGTTAGCTTGGCTCATAATATCGGTCATATAGGGTTTATCGATCCATATCGACATATTTTCAACCAATCTCGACAAGATTGCTTTCAATCTTGACGAATTGCTTCAATACGACGTATTGCAATCAACCTCGACTGATTTGAAATTAATCTCGACCAATTGCAATTAGCCTTGACGATTTTTAAACTAAACTTGACGAATTTGCTTCCAATCTCGACGAACTGCAATCAATATCAACCTGTTTGCAATTAATCTCGACGAAAAAATAAATAACATAAATTAGTTAACATAATCTATATTTTTAGAAACAACGCAAGAATAAATATTTAGTTATATATAAAATCGTAAAAATGTTTAACCATGGTAAAAGTCTTTATCCCGCATGGAAAACCAAATTAGGTATAAAAAGATAATTTTTAGAAGAATCGACCGAAATTTGTATTTTTTTTTATTAAGTTTCTAGAGTTTCAAATCAAGAATACAATAATGTGTTGTTGAATATCAGTGATGTGATATTGCATACCATGGTCAAAAATTAGTTTTAATTTCTTTTTGTAAGTTACGTGTAAAGTGTTTTTTGATTTTAATTAAATAAATTTTATGACATATTTGTTTTTTTCTTATAGTTTATACACAAATCAAAAAATAACTTTGCACTTTTCTTACATAGAGTAAATACAACTGTTATTTTGTATGGTTGGTACTAATACATCATCGATATCCAACCATCAGTAAATTTTAATCTTTATTTAAAAAATATTAATTTATCTTAAGAATAAAAGTTTCTATTGGTTTATCTTCACTTATCTTTTTACAACTAATTTTTATTACTGGCGGTATGTATTTTATCACAACATTTTTGAACATTTTTTCGATATTAATATGATACTAAATATTTTATCTTTACCCTATTTCTAAAAATATGGAGTATTTTATCCTTTTTTTATTATTTTTTTTGTCGAGATTAATTGCAAACAGGTTGATGATGATTGCAATTCATCGAGATAACATGCATTCACGTCGAGATTGATTGTCAACCGGTCGAGATTGATTGCAAATGGTTGAAGCAGAATGCAATTCTGTCGATATTGAATGCAAATGATCGTGATTCATAGCAAATGGTCGAGATTGGATGCAATCGAGTCGAAAAAGGTTCTAAACATGTCGAGGTTGATCGATAAACCCTATACTTTAAAGGCGTGTCTCAAAAATCTCTATATAATTTTACTCTATAGAATTTTTCTATCGAGAAAATATTTATAAAGATTTTTTTGGGACACCTATAAAAAATTTATTTTTTATTTTTTAATTTTATATTCATAAAATTTGTAACTGTATTTTTTTTTACTTAAATACATTCCTAAAAGCGTTTTATAGATTTTTTTTTTTTACCCATAGAGGTATTTGTGGCAATTTTTGCCGGGGATTATCTATAACAATTTTTCTTTTTTGAGGCGTAAAAAAAATCTCTCCGGTAAGAATCTCTATATGAGATTTTTTAGGCGTATTTTATCTGAGAAAATCTCTATAGAGATTTTTTTGAAATACGCCTTAATATTACGTATTTATACAATATAGTAAATTTATGGTTAAAAAGGAAAAAGGATTTAAGCATTATGAATTTTGAACGTTTTAATATATTATTACGAAAAACACAACTGATTTTTTTTTATTATATAATTGCGGGATGCAATTTTTTGCTTTTGTTTTTGTTTTTGTTTTTCTTTTTAAATAAAAATAAAAATAAGAATGCTACTCATAGAGACGCAGTTTAGCTGACAAGTAAGGCTAGTTACAGCATTTTTTTTATTTTTATTTACGCCCTTATTTTTTTTTATAGAAATTAGTATTCATAATTGTGATTTAATGTTTTTTAGAGAATAATTTGATGATTATAGTAAAAAAAAACCAAAAAAGTACCCCTTTTACAGTTTTGCTTGTAAAATTAGGTGTATACTAAATAAATAAACAAATTTTGGTTGTTTAGATATTTTTGTGACTCATAATTCTAAATAAAAATCTTGTATTTAGATGAATAAAAAATAATTTATAAAATGGAATTTAAATTTAAAGTGAATTTAATGTGTGATATAAGTGACGACAGCAGCATTTGCAAAAAAATTACATGTATATTATCAAACTATTTATTACATTATGCTACCATCGTTTAATACAAATCTTTCTCTGCAATAACATACAGAAGCAAACATCGTAAATAAATAATTAGAAAGAATATATAAGATATGCATAAAATATTGTATATATTATGCAAATAAACTTATTAGTTCGTGTATTAAATATTAATCTTTACTACCTTATTACACAAAAGTTATTGTGTATATAGGTCTCTCTTTAATGTTTTAAAGTACCAATATATATATTGTATACCTTGTTAATATTTTCATGTAAAAGAAAAATTTATAATCCCTGTTGTCTATCTAAATATACGGTTCTTTTTCTTCACTGTAACAGGAGCTAACAAATGAAAAACTAAAATATCAGAATTAACAAACCAATAAATTCCCATTCTACAGTTTAACTTATACGTCTATCGCATGAAGAGGGTTCGAATACTGTATAACCATATTATGGAATATGCTTTTTTATATTGCCCCTATTATGGTAAAATATGGTAACAACTTAAATTGTAAATATAAAAAAAAACTTGGATTTAAGATTTTTAATATATATTTTTTTACTAGAGCCAAAAAACAGAATGAAGTAACAGAAGGTGACGCAAAATATCCGTTTTTAACTAAAATACTATTATATTACAGCAATAACATTAGTGTTATAAAACTTTAAAATAAATTTATTTGCACAATTTTGATATTTACTTATATTACAACCTTTTGAACAACAAATCTGAACATGCGCCGCCTTCGTAAGGGGACCATATAGTAAATATTTTTTTGTGCTCCCTCTTTTTTGCCGGCTCTGATAGTTGCCGCCTAGTTTTTTTGGTTTGTTAATACATGTAAAAAATTCATAAATAGAATAACAAAACTTAAAAATTGTATTGAATAATTAAACTATTCAACTATGTAAATTGCACGTTATTGTATTTAAAAAGTGGAAAATGGGCAGGTAAATATTAAAAGATCTTTTATAGATGTTAATTTTTTTTCATTATTCTTTTTGCTTATATTATATACTAGCCGTAACCTTTTCACAACAATTTTTGCACAGTATTTTAGTATCACTATATCATAGAGCAGAAGGTGAAAAAATGGTCTTATTTGTGCATTTCTATGGGCTAAAAAATTAAAAAGACCAAATGATAAAACGATATTATTTATTATTAAATGGATCTGATATCTCATTATAATTTGGTTTTACATTTGATAATCTACGTCTTTAATCCTTTTCCAAATCAACTATCCTAGTTCTAAATTTTGTTTTGGTCTCATTCATTATCGAGAACCCGGATTCACACAATCACGCGGTTCCAAATTAAACTAGGACTTTTTAAGCCATTATACCCAGAGATGACTACCTTACAATACTGCTACACCAAAATGCTTAAATAGTCTTGACCGAAAAGCATGTCGGGACTCCAAATCATTCCTATACAAACTAGTTCACATTTTTTCTCTAGGTTCATGTTTTAATCCTTGTATATATTGATAAATGGAAATTCTATCCACGAGTATATAGTTTCAACTATGTTTTTGAATCACTGCTTTATATTGCTTCGTAGATTCTTATGGCATAAAACAATATCGTTTTAAACTTTTTTTGAAGCCAAAGATTTGCTATAAAAAAGGGAATGAGTAAAAACTGCAATTTCAACATATACAATCCATATATCATTATTTCTGATAATACTTAATAACTCTTATGTAAGAAATTAGTGATTTTTATCCGGACCGTGAAGTTGCAAATTCATTTCATTTATAAACTTCAATAAATCACATAGAAAGGCTATTCTTCCGTCAAATAAATCAAAATGGAGCTATGATTTTCGTTTTCAAAAAAAGAAAAATTAATTCAATTTTTTTTTATGCACTTTTAAACATCTTTCCCTGTGATAACAATCTTACTTCATTGCAACAAAGTATGCCCGTAAGGGCTTCCAATATCTTTTTTGGTGAATATTTTTTCTATTATTCGTGTTCTCAGTGGACTCTTCTTTATATATTTAATTGCTTTGTATAATATCAAACGATATTTATGGTGGACTGGTATGTCATTTAGCGGAAAGGGCCTGTAGATGTAAAATACATGACTCACATACTAAATTTGTAGCTAATCTCTTCAGTTAGGCATAAACCCTTCTTTAGTCCCAATCATCACCATGGCTTTGTCACAGCGTAAACCAATTATCTTATGCCAGTCTAAATTATTCTGTATAAAATACTTAATATTATCGAAAACATGTCAGTACTTTTGGATGTTAATTTAGCTTTTTAATAGTTAAAAATTCTTCAATAAAGGTATCTTGATTCATATATTTAACAAATGCTATTATTTGGTATTTGTCAGCTTTGTCACAAGACTTATCTATTTGAATACTAAAAATACTAAATAGCTAGATATTTCTAATTGTTTTTTTTCTATGTTTTCTAAAAGTAGCTTATAACAAAGTTTTTTTTTATAAGGTGTTTAAACAATGCCCGCAATCTTGCAATAATCAACTGTGTTCAAAGTTATTTTATAACTATCTTAATTATAGGAGTGAATAATTTATCCCCTATATTATATGGATATCCATGGAAGTAATAATAAGGAATGCACATTTAAATCAATGTATTTAAATTGGCTAACGTTTAACCTATTATCTAATCACTAGCAATGGCGTCGTATTTTATATCATGAAGATCAAAGAATTTATATTTCTCTTCTTGTAAGTATTCTTGCGCATGTCTTCAGAATAAAATTTAGGATACCGGTAAAGTTTTTCCAAAGGTTTTTTTGTTTTCTGTGCTCTTTTATTTTAGTTCTATGCATCAGGTGTGGAGACATCTGTTTATCATATTTTTAACACCATGGAATATGGATTTTTTCTCCCGTTCGCATCAAAACCTATAATAGAAAAAGTCAGAACTATTTTATCGCTTTGTTACTGCACCAGTCTTGGATTTACTACTATGAGTGTTTCTGTTTTTTGAAGAAGGAGAAATTTTTTCGATGTGAATTTTTGACATTTTTCGTCTTGTAAGGGGGTAATAAATGAAAAAAGATCAAAAGAACATTTTTTTAGACTCCTGCCATAGAGTACAGCAAATATTACTATAACAAAAAATGGCAGCTAAATTACAAATGATAGTTTATATTAACACTTATAAAGAAAAATTGCGTATATTAGATCCACTAGTTGCATAGTCATGATTGTATGTGCAAACAAGTAAAACTTATCATATAGATATATAAAGTATAAAATGCAAAAAAAAAAAATATAGAATTGGATATTATAACATTTCTTATTGTTATAACGTGTATAAAGGTGTTTTTGTGCTATTAAATTATCAAAAATTTATTTAATAAAACAGCCGGGCGTCAACTCCACAGGGTCCAAATGACGGCCGTACCAATTTAATGGTTTTTGTTATGGGGGCGGCGTCAATTGTACAGGGAATTTCATTTAAAGAAGTATTAGATAAAAAATTAAAAAATTATACCTCATAATTTTTTACCTGATTATTTTCCACATCTTATTTTGATCAATTAGATCAAAATATGTTTTTATCGTGTAAACTTTCAAACTTTGCAGCAATACTTTCTTTTTTATTTTTAATACATTTCCGACCATAATATTATCATCTCAATATATTAATTGCGTCTGGACTAACCGGGTCCTTGCTTGCTTTTTTATCTGAAGAACATTTATAAATTTAGTTAAGTTCACATGAGAGACAATGCATCCCATGTTGGGTGAACAATCCAAGACTATAATACTGTTGGGTGATGTTTTCAAACTACCCAAAATCTGTCATATTCATTCCAAAGAGAAGGTGAAAAATTCTTTTCTTTTTTTCCATTATTTTTTTATTACGTCATATCTCGTCAATATGCTCTAATAATCCAGCTCTGATATTGCGCAAGCTTGCAATTTTTAATATGATCTATAAAATAGGCATAATAGAAAGATATGAAATCTTTAGAGACAAATGCTTAAATTAAAAACGGGCTTATTGTTTTTCTAAAGACTCCGACATCATTATACATTTAGGCAGTAGTCGGAAAGTAGAGGGGTCAGGAAAGGGCTAGGATGGGGGGAGGGCTTAGCTCTGTCTGAAAAAAATGCCTTTAACTTTAGAGGGAATAATTTTCTGTACAATTTATAAGGGTCAAACCCAAATTTATTTATTTTGGTGAATATCTTCCAATCTTCCAAAATAGTTTTATTTGGTGAGAAAAAGGGGCATTAAAATTTTTATTTTGCGATTTTCGGGATTTTTGGGATATTTGTTTTAATTGTATTAGAATATTATCTTCACATTTTTTTTTATATTTTGCACCTTTTTTTATGCCATGCCAATTATGAATTGTAAACAAAAAAAAGGTTCATATTGTTATTAAGGTAACATAAAAATACATTAGTATATAAAACTTTACTATTATAGAAAGCTACTGAAAAGATACATTGATTTTTTTGTCATTTTCATAGATGTTACGTTTGTTTTAAAATTGTTTTTTACACGTATCTCTCTATACTTTTATATAATTTTTAGCTATCAAAAATTTAAAAATTCAAAATGTAAAAAAATTAGTAAAGAAGCAACAAAAAAAAATACGCGATTTGTATATATAACCATAAACAACCCCAAATAAAAATTTTAGTGAAGTTTTACGTTTTTTCTTACATAAAGTCGCCAAAAAGCCATTAGGTTCGAAACATGTTTTAAAATATGGCATAAAATCCGTATTAAATTTGTAAACCATAGCATATACTTAATAAATAACAATAAAAAAAGAACGAAACAAAAAAAAACAATCGCATAAATTGTAAGTTTTTTATTTTGCATATTACAATAAGTTTTTATAAAAAATACTTAAAAAAAACTAAGCAAAAACTATTAAGAACTTATAAAATATCTAAAGTTAAATTATAGGTATTACAATTAAAAAACATTAATTAAGGTTTTCAAATCATATTGCGAATTTTAAGTCTTTTTCATAGTAAAAAATATCTAGAAACTACAAAAGCGGCAAAAGCAGGTGATAAAAACCTTTTTGTGACACTCTTCCCAATAATATTATAAATGGTAGTTTTACAACTATTACCATATAAAAAAAGCAAAAAAAAAAGAGTTCAAACTGTGTTATGGAAGAAAAGGCTGCAATTAATGTAAATAAGACTTGAAACCTTATCAAAATTTGCTACGAACATGCTTATAAAAACAAGAAAATAGTACTACAAGCTATATATACAGATGTATATTAAAAGCGGTGATTATGCTGTTAAAAGCCTGTAAGCTGCTGTATAATGTTCTGCAACAAAAATGAACTCAACATATTGTAAATTTTTTGTCTGAAGAGTTCTTGTGTTTTTTGTAAAACTGTAGCAATGTATTTTTACGAAAATATCGGTTTTTAATATGCTCTTATTTCTCGGTACATTGTTTTGCAGTAAAGACTATATACCTAAAGATTCTGTTTACAAAATGAAAAAATTACGTACTTTTTTACTTATAATTATATACAGATGGAGAAAAAGCCATTTTAGCGTTCATTAAATATTTACGTTATGGTAATTTTAGTTATATTATATGTATATGCGCATTTTTAATTGCTCTACGTAAATATTTTAGTTGCAAAAGTCAGTAATCTTATTCATTTGCTTAATGCCATTAATATTTTACCCTTCCTATTGTATATGATAATCGTTTGTATTTTATATGTCATGCATGTAATAAGCACTTTTAAATATACTAATACGTAGTGTAGTGTCGTGACGCATAGAAACGTGTTTTACAAGTATATTATTTCAGCACATGTATACTTGTAAATTGCAGAAATTCGTGTTTTGTTTGGAACGATCACTGGTAATGTAAAGCCTGCAACTTTTCGCATTTTAAGCAGCCAGCTGCGATTTCAAAATATGATTTGCAGCAACAAACCTGAATTCCATAGGCAATACACAATTCAACTATTTCTAAGTATTTCCTGTTATTTCATAAAACTGTTGCTGCCTCTCATGGCGCAAGAACTTTTTTACTTTATTCAGGTATTTATTAAGTACAAGCACATATGCAAACGGCTCTTTATATTTTTTTACCCTTTTATATACAAACCGTTTTTCTATAAGTTAAAGGTAAGTTTGAGCTTATCATGATTTTTTGTAAATAGTGGCGTGCAAAAACTATAGGGTAAACTAGCGATAACTATTTAGCAAATAAACACTTACAATAAACCGATACTATGAGATTCAAAGGCAAAAAAGGCCAGATATACAAGTTTAAATGTAATGAATTAGCATAAACTATGTAGAAAAAAAATGACGTGGTTCGCAAAGGTAAAAAGTTTGCATGTTTATGCATAATTATTATACGTATATTTTTATTTCTGTAACTGCAATTTATGGTCATTTTTGTTTCTTATCCTAAAAAATAATTTCTTATATCATTAAGTGCACAATTATTTTTTACGTTATGAGAAACCTTTTTTTGTACATGAAAGTTTTAGGTATGCATAAAAAACGTTTTTTTATACGGGTATAAATATTTTATGTAAATTACATAAAAAATATGCGAATTTTTTGTTCAACATTATTTTTGTCTAAAGAAAAGAGCTATTAATTATGCATATTACACTTTTGTTTGTATTTTCTAGCCCAAGCACTAGGCCTTTGATATACTTAATAACTTATGTTTTTTTTTTTTCATTTGGGATTTCTAAAAAATTTTATTTGAAATTTCCAAAAAATTTAATTTGGGATAAATTGGTGAAATCATGCAAATTTCCCAAAATAAAGAAGCCTGGTCAAAGCCCTTCTAGAAAAAATTTAAGAAATTCGAAGCCTTCTATGAAAAATAATTAAATCCGACTTCTGCTGTACGCCCTCTTTTATTTTAAACTTTTCACCATATTTCTTGCCCAAAATAGAATAGACATCCATAAACCCCAAACATGCTTTATTTTTTTTCTAAGGGCAAGCCCCACCTTTGTTTTTAAGTTAGGTAGTAGTTTTTTTTGATTGAAATCCGTTGTCCAGTACAAAATGAAAAGAGCCTTTTATAAGTACTTTTTGATTTTGACTTTAAAAGACAAAATATAGCATTTAAGCCTGACAAACTAATATAAATGAATAGTGTATAACTGCACAGACTATTATAGTTATGCATTAAAGTTCTATGCTTTATCCAAGTCGTTGCTGTTGCTGCATATTCTAAAAAAATGTAGATAAAAAATTTTATTATTCTGTCATTTTTAGGAAATCTAGACATAATACAGGCAATTTTGGTTTGCATTCATTTAAATTGATATGGTATATCATGTATGGATCTTCAGTAATCCCCTCTTTTTTGTTCCGATATTTGATACGAGCTAAATTAGTGATTTAGGCTTAAGCATTCTACATTGAATATTAATGGATAATGTATAAACAAAAATAACCATTATAGTGTTCAGGGGGTAAACCACTTGTTTTAGATAATGTTTTAAATCTACTTGTCGCTACTTCAGCTGCTAGTGTATGTACATCTGATGCGTGTAAAGCGTGCAACTTACTACTTGTGATAGTAAGTGTATTATCTGATGCTTTTTCTTTTACACTTGCGATTTTTCCATCTCCAAGTATTTATTTCATTTTCCATTTTTTCAATATGAAAATTAAATCCTTCATGCCATGCCATATTGTTTTCTCTTGTACTCTTATACTAAATAATTATATTCATAGGGAATTCGATAAAAAAAAACCGAATATTTAATATAAAAAATGAAAAAAAAATATAAGTAAAACAAAAGGTCAAGAGCAAAAGTAATGCGTGTTTTGGATTTTAAATATACTTTACATTTTAAGCTAGTTAAGAGCTAATTCTAAAGAGTATAAAATTTTAAAGTAAATAAAATTTAAATCAGTGATTTTGTTGACATAATATAAACAAGTTTTTTGGGCAAATATAGATAAATTTAAGATTATGGTTATTTTTAACTGTATAAATTATTGTAAAATGTCATTTAGAATATTTTTTTTGCATATTAGGGCGGTTATTTTTAAGCAACAATATAATTTTTCCTATTTTAATAGCTTTGTATAAAAAAATATATATAGACAAATTTGAACAGATATAAGGTGAAAAAAATGTCATTCAGGTTTTTTTAAAACCTTGCAAGTGTTAATTATTTACATTTTAGAATATTTTTTGAGCGTATTAAGGTGGTGAAATCACAGGTAAGAATTAAATCTCGATTTTTTATAGCATTATATAAAACAAAAATCTGAATTAATTTTAACAGATTAAAGGTAAAAAAAAAATTTTTCAGATTTTTTACAAGAAAAAACAAATGTTGCTTGCATGATTTTAAGAATAATTATTAAGTATATTAGTGCGGTAATTTTCAGGTAAATTGTAAATTTACTTTCTTTTAATAGATTTTTATATAAAAAAATTTAACTAATTTAAACATATAAAAGGTTAAAAAATTTTTATTTAAGTTCTTTTTAATTATTTACAAATATTAGGTTCCTGCATTTTTAGAATAATCATTACGTATATTTAAGCGGGTATTTTCAGGTAAAAATTAAATTTTCATCTTTTAAATAGCTACGAATCAAAAATATATATTTGAATTCATTTAAACAAATTTAAGGGAAAAAAAAATTAGCAGGTTTTTTACAAGAATTTACAAATGTTGATTGTATGATTCTAAAAAGAATTTATTGAGTATATTAGATCGGTAATTTTCAACTAAAAATTAAATTTTCGTTTTTTTAATAGCTTTGTATGTAAAAACAATATATAAATTATTTTGAAAAGATTAAGGTAAAAAAATTGTATTCTGTTGGTTTCAATTATACACAAATGTTAATTATATATATTTTAAGACTATTAGTGAGTATATTAAGGCGCGAATTGAAAGGTAAAAATTAAATTTTCATTTTTTCAATAGATATGTATAAAAAAGTAATATATGTATTATTTTCCACATATTTAGGGTAAAAAAAAATTATATTTTGTTTTTTTGCTTAATTATCGGCTACTGATGATTACAATTTTAGTTTTTTATTAGGTGCACTAATGTGGTAAACTCTACGTAAAAAGTTAAGTTTTATTATTTTAATAGCTATGTATAAAAAAAGTATATGAATAAATTTGAACAGATGTAAGGTAAAAAAGAACTTAATTTATGTTGTAATTGAGTGCAAAAATCATGTTTTAAATATAAATAGAATATTTTGTTGAAAAACAGGGTTATAATTATACGTAAAAACATTAATTTATTTTTGTATTAAGATCGTATCTGTTAATTAAATTGTTTTATTTTCGCTTTTCAACGAGCATCTTAGTGAATTTTAAAAACTAAGGTTGTTATAATTTGCAAAATATTTTTCTGAAGTTTAAAAGATTATTTAATTTTCTGAATTATTTTTGTAATAATTGATGAAAAAATTTTGTCGCTAAAATATAATTAAAAGAAAGATTTATTACTGTAAAACCCTCATTAAAAGCTAAACCTGATTTTATAACAAGAAGAATAATTGTGCGTATTTGTTTTGGATGTTTTCGAAAAATAAATTATATCTTTCGGGGTTTTTTCTGTTACCGTTATCAAGACTATTTTTTTTGTGAACTGCAATTTATTACAATGTGGATTTTTGAAACAAACAATTTTAATTTTTGTTTAGTGATATTTTATATGCAAGTTAAGTGAAGTTTTACAACTTTAAATTTTTTTCAATGAGCTTTTGTCTCTAGTTAACAAAAACTTAGTACATATGCTTAGTAAAAAAAACTCTAAAAATATGTGTAATTGTGCAGTAAAATTTTTCAAATTACCTAAATAGAAAATAAAAAGCCTAAAAAAATAAATTATTTAAACCTTTTTTATAACAAGGATATATGTATAATAAATTTTGTTTTTTTTTCCGCTTTTTTTACGATAAAAAAAATGTAAATGTAATATACAATTAATTGCTGAATATTTTGTTGGTAACAGTTTTCTGTAAAAGTATTTACTATAAGGGTTTTATAGAAAGGCAAAAAGTTAATATTTTTTGTACTGCGGGTATTATTATAGAAAACCTGTAAAGCAACATAAATAAATATAAAATTATGTAATAATAATAAAAGACTTTCTTGATATTCAAGATACACTTTTAATATGTATACATAATATTGCTAACATTATGCGAATCAAATTTATCGAACAAAACAAAAGAACCGTTCAGTACTTTTGAAAAAGCTAATGTACAACAAATATAAAATTGGTTTTGCAAATATCTTAATCATTTAAACAGAAACTATTTAAATACAATTGTTTTGGTTTACTATTTATGTTAAATAATTCTATATCTACTATTAAGTCACTTTTGCTGAAATTTTCTAACCAAATAAAAATGTAACTAAAGTTTTTACTTGTGGTGTATGCTGATAAGTCTGAAAATTTATTGTATATAAAGCAATATAAGCATGGAAACTTTCTGTTTTTTAATGTTCACGTTTGTTTATTAATGACTTGTTGCAAACAAAAATTAAAAACAAAAACATACCGTAAAAGTCCAAAAATAAGGGTTTTTTTTTGAATAATTTTTAGATGTAAAAACTATTATTTACATGTGGTATTAATAAAAATCACATTTTTTTCGTTTTGAAAAAAAAACCCTTATTTTCGGACTTTTAAGGTAATATTTTAAATTTAATCAAAATTGGTTAAAATACGATATGAGGTGAAATTACCGTATAAAAGTAAAGAATCGTTTTTTTTAAAACAGTTTGTATATTTTTGTTTTACTTTTTATTTTATTGCATTTTCTGCAATTAGATGTTTTT
>JAQFYM010005406.1:0-13365 GCA_034694785.1 Agrenia bidenticulata
CAGAAAGAAACACTTCTGCAAAAAAAAATAAAATAAAACCCACTGTATTTTTTGCAGCGGGTCGTTTAAGATAATATTTATATCTTTTAACATTCAAAAAACATTTGTAAAAAAAGCCTTTTTTTTAAATAACTTTTTTTTACAGCTCATCTTTTGAATTTATTTTTATAAGGCTGTTTTCTTAAAGTTAGATTTAAATATATTATAAAATATATACCTTTCATCATATATGTTATTACTGAAATCTTTTATGTTTTTGGAAATTGTCTAAATTTATAGGTATTATATTTTTCTGATATTTTTAAAATACTCTACGGTAAATTTATGTACAAAAAGTAATTGTTCAGTTTTTTTCTAGATTTTATGAACAATTTTTTTTTAGAATAAATTGTGAAAACTATATATATGACATAAAAAATTAAACAATTAGTTATTTGTTTATTACCAAGATTAGTAAAAAAGGCATTTTGTCCTATATACAATTCCCATTATCAAAAAAATATTTATAACATACTATTTATTAAAAATTTATATGCGCATTTTAAAATAATTTTTTATCTTATTTATAATTGTTATAGCTTTATTTACTTATCATTTTTGGCATGACTTTTCCTGTTTATTATAATAACTTTAAAGAAAGAATATACTTTTTAAAATTTTTTACCGCCATGCAAGAGAAGTAATTATTGTAAAATTATGGTAAAAAAATCGACAATTATTGCAATATATAGTATTGCAATAATTGTATAAACCTATTATTTTACGTGTGCACTGTCCACAGAAAGTTTAAAGTTGCTTGTTTTTTCTAGTGATATCGTGGTGTGCCAAAATGCCGCAAATTTGTCGCTGCAAAGTAAATCGTTGATAAGCCTAATACTTTTTGTTTTAAACCCCAAAAACGTAAATGAACTCGGTAAACAATATTATGGGCTCAAAAGAACATCAAGTTCCAACTATTATCAACTTTATTTTTCGAACAGATAAAAAAGGAATAATACTATAAACTATTGGTAATGTAAAACAAATGACTGTCCAAAAAAATATCAACAGAATTAAATGATAAAATATATACTTCGTCTCAGCAACATCAAAAAAATAGTATAACGAAATTAAAAAATTGCAACATAGAGAATAAGGATTGCATTATATACTACACTCTATAGCCGAAACAGCAAATAAAAGGTTTAACGCATATATACATAAGAAATTACTATATTTTATAACTAGAACCGTTCAATTAAATGTCGTGTCTCATCATTTGAATCGTTATAGCCAAATATATATAGATAGAAGAGTAAGCTTTGAGCTGCAGATAATTTTCTTTATAGAAAAAGAATACAATATAAATGATTGCAATGCACCAGCTAAAACAAGTATGCTATTATAATACGAATTCAACCCTGATAATATTATTTTATGGGTGTCGCAAGCTTTATAATTTGATTAGGGATATAGAAAAATACCTAAAATCTATATGGAAAGCACAATTAATGCGTCCTCAAATAATTTCAAACCGTTTTTTAGGGTCATGGAAATTTAATGGTCAATGTTTTTTATCGAAATATATGTAATCACTGCTAAAGATGAGTATATTAATACATAAGTATGTAATAGCATTTAAAATTTCATTTTGTGGTTATATAAAAGACTTGAAGCAGGCATTATACAATTTGATTTAGACAGGCTTTATATTATTCATATATATTTGTTTTTTAAATGCTGTAATTAACGGTTGTTTTTTTTTTAATTTTGGACAAACAATCCGTAGAAATTACAACATTGTGGACTAGTAGATCTTTATATAGATAAAACATTTATTTGTGATGTTGTTGAGCTGATCTGTGCACTCTCTTTAGTTCCTATTTATTGTATAAATGCATGTTGGGCATTATATTACTTAGTTGCAACCAAACAAACCCCCTTTGTCTGCGAACTCATCCACCTTGTATCTTGCCACAAGATCAACTATTCTAGGGCCCTGTCTTTTAAAATAGTATGGTGTTATTTCGAAAAAAAAAGGAACACTAATAAGAACCAAAAGGGATTCCATTCGAAGCTCATAAAATGCAAAAATAAAAACAATGTTTTCTTTTCAGAACTAGTTGATGTATACTAGGAATGCTAGATTTGTTATAAAATTACGTTGTAGAGACTAATCAATATAGTGGATAGTAAAGTAAAAAAGAGAATTTACAAGAAAAGATTAAAAAACTTAGAAATTTATAGATTATTTACATAATAACAAAAAAAATATAAATGAATTCCTAATAGGAGCAAGAAATATAAAAAAATAGATGTTTAAATGTTCTAATGTACTTTTTTTTATCTGGTTGTAAAAAATAAAAAAAAATTAATTTTTTAGCACCGATGAACTTTTTCGGCGAGATGGTTTTTGCAAATTGGTTTCTGGCATTTTGACACTGAAACAGTAAATATACCTCGTGCAGTTGTATCATTTTTAAACAGCATTTTAAATTTGTCAATAACAAGACCAAGCTGATATATTTTACCATACTTTAAACCCCGCAGAAATTTGTGCTTAGTGTATTTCTGAAAAAGCTTATAACATTTTGACCAACAAACAAAAAAATCAGTTGCATACAGGATGATTTTTTTGTACTATTTTAACTTTTTAAAAATAGATATAATAATAAGATATAAGTCACCCAATAAAAGTAAATAAAAACAAAGCCTTTTCCTATATAGTATGTTCTCGTTTATTAACTGTACGTATATCGCCTTATTTGAGCTACTGAATCTATTATTTTGTAGTACTTCAAGTTTATTTTTCAGCTAATGAAACCCAAATATATAAATACAATTAAAGGAACTTGAGAATAATAAGGTTTATTGTTCTATAAAAAACTTACAAGAAATGACATGAGTTTATTGCTATTACCTGACAAAACCCGCTTTATTTATTATTAAATGACAAAAAAAATCTTAAAAGATTTTATTATATTTATTTAGAATTAAAGTAATTTGCAAAAATAAAAATTTGCCGATGGCAAAATAAAAAAATATAGGTACACAGTAACTATAGGATAAAATGAAAAAACAAACCTCGAGTAATTTCTTATAAAAATATTGGGTTATTTAGTTTTTCAAATTCATGTAAAGCATATTTTTGCAATTTTTTTAACAATCTTAGAATATTATAAAATTTTACAAAGATTTTTACTTCTGAATAACAAAACAACTACAATTATACATGGTGCATAATATTATCACAAGTGTTACATATATCTTGTATACTTATTGCATATATTTGTGCAGAAATTTTATGTCTATGCATCATATATTTTTTTATCGCAATAAATTATTAAAGCTGTTAATTTATAAAACCATTGATTTCGACAGAAAAGTACAAAAATTGCTGCGTATATCGGATATATAACTAAAAGTTATATTTATTTAACCGAACTACAAATTACCGTAAACTATATTTTCCAAAAAAAATCATCTTGTTTTTCATGGTATTACTAAAACGGAATACGCGCCTTTTTTGATTTTACAATTTCTTTTACTATCTGTTTTGGTATTTAAGAAAATATCCCGTATGATTTTTTGTTGTCGTACGTTTTCTAGCTGACCACAGTTTTTAGATGCTAAAATAGCATAATGGTTATCTTTGCAGCAACAATCCATTGTCCTGAATATGATTTTTTATGCTCGATAAACACATATGAAAGGGTTGAATAATTTTTGTATATTTTTAAAAGTGGCAAATATACTCGGCTTTTTGTTTTTTTTTCGTAGACAGTAGAATTTAATTTACAACCAAATAAAATTTGCAGACCGTTTTTTCCATTTTTGAAATCTGTTTTTACTCGGAAATGTTTGACACGTGACAACATATGAATACAGATATAAGTATTACAATGATAAGTGAGTTTAGGGCGTATTTAAGAAAGAGATGAACCCGTAAAAAGTTTTGCCTGATTTATAGAAGAAGTTTTTTTTTTACAATCATTTTTTTGACAAAAAAATTCAATTTAAAAATTTTTTATATAAAAAAATTAACCGTAAAAAGATGTTGGTTTTTAAGGTTGTTTATAGTGAATTATATACCTTTTTTTTATATGAAAGCACTAATTGACATGGTCTTATTGCAATTTGGTACGCTACTGCATAAGTTCGTAAATTTATATACCTTGATAAATGAAAAACAGGTTACCTATAAAATCAAATATGTAACGTATTACATCTTGAAAGTACAAAATATTTTTTTAAGTATTTTTGAACCACAATTGACAGAGGATGTCGTAAAAATAAAACTATTAACAGCTTGACAACAAATAAAAGCCAATAAATAATATTGATATAAATTAAGAAGAAAGGTAGTTTTTTAGTAGGACGTATTATGTGTATATCCTTACTGATATCTTTGTACCTGACTACTTACCAAAACGAAAAATGCAAGTTTTTTTGTTATAGCTTTGATCATGCATTCTAAAATATACATAAAATATTTTTTATTTCCCGTACAAAAAATGCTAAAGATAAAAATTTCTTGTATTTTTGCATGATATAAACGGTACAAAATATTCTTATAAACATAAATTTTTGCATTTGTTCATTTGTAAATGCAGTGAATTTTGTTCATCTTATAAGGACGCCGCTTAATTGTGCATTTTTAGACATGTTAAGTTGTTGTATATTTTTGTAAAATATGCTTGATATACCAGGCTTTGTACCATTTTACGGCATTCTTTATAGGTTTTGTATTAAAAACTCTAAACGTGTATATTTTCTACTTTTCCAAGCCATGAAATCAGCAAAAACTGTATCTACAGACGGTAGCCTCACTGGATAAGTTAATCTTTATTGCATGTATTTTTCTACTAATTTGTTTTGCTGATATTGACGATTTTTTGTATAGAATCTGTTAATGGATTACAAATCAGATGCATCCATTAAGACAGCGATATGAGCGTATATTTTTTTTTGCTATTTTTTGTATTACTTCATGTTTTTGTAATGTTTAAAAGTTGTTTCCTGAAATATTATTAGTGCACAAATAAAATGCTTAAACGAAATACCTTCATGTACTAAAAAAAGCCTCGTACAAACTTTTTGTAACATATATTTATAATAAATAACATTGTGTTGACACTCTTTACACTGTTATGTACATTAAATTTGTTCTTTTTACAAGTGTAAATACAGTAGTAGTAATACAAAAAAAACGAACACTTCGCGATAAAAAGAATAATATAGTTATAGTAAAGTAATGCTTGCGTAACTGAATTGATATATACGGGTTTATAAGTATAAAAAAAATATGTCATTATTTATGATAGATTTTTTGCAAATAAAAACGCAATTGTTATGTCTAAAAAAAAATATATTATAATAAAATGTATATTTGTTGTCGTAGAAGTATAAAAAACAAAAAAAAAAGATGTTTTGAAAGTAAATATATATTTGATAAACATAAAAATAACAAAGAACAGTCTTTCGGTAGTTATGTTTTTCTACATTTATAATTTAAATTACTTGACAATTAATTTTTTGCTAAAAAAATAATATGCATCTTACAACCACAAGAATTGTTCTTTTAAATTAACTGGATTCTTTCTATTATACCATTTTCATTTAATGTTGAAAAAAGTAACCCGGTCGTATGCATAATGTTAAGTCACAAACGACCTTATGTATAGTAATTATATGCAATAAAAAGTAGTTATACAACATCAAAAATACGATCTTATTTTTTTGGATAAAACATTTTTGTTTTTCTAGCTTAAAAGTCAAAATGTATGTAACTTTAAAATCTATTTCCAACCTTTTTACGTATTAAATACAAGAATGTGCAATTTCCAATTTACCTGCACGTTTCAAGTTACACGTAAAGCCTTGGTACTTGCTTTATTTTGCATTATGCATGCGAAATATATATGAACCAAAAATTTCAAGCGATGTTTTACAGCCATAAAGGTCTACACACGTGCGAACTTACATTACGCATAGACTTATAAACCTCGAAGTAACTACGTAAAATAAAAACAAAATTTATAACATACGAAATTATGTAAATCAACACAAACTTTAATATCGGTCATGTATATGTCTTTTCAGACTGTGTGTATTTTATGTCATTTTTTGCACTGCATAAACCTGATTATGGCCTTTTTACAAATCGGTGTAAAGCCCACGGTGCCTTGTAATGAATCAACGATTCATAAAAAATAAAGACAAAGTTTCTATTTATGTACGAACAACATGTGCTAATTTTATACTGCCTTAGACAGATAATTGAAAGAAATATATATGCAAAAAAATAATATGGTACACTATAAGACTGGATCTATAAAAAACGACGTGTGAGAGCAAAGCAGCAACTTTCTTGCGCATTTAATGTTAAAAAACACCTTTTTTGTATCGAGAGATTAAGTTAAGCTGTCTATGTGTTTTAAAAACTATAGCAACAGACAATAATACTAGAAATCTATATTATAAAGATAATTAAGGTATAAATATTACTATTTTGTAACTGCAGAAGCCAAGTTATGGCATTTTAAAATATATAAAAACTTATTCGTACACAAATCTAAACAATTACTAAATACATTACAAAAATATAAACGTTAAAGAACCTGGATCTGTTTACGATGTATCTTGTTCTTTCAAAAAAAGTTTAAAAAAATAAAACGGGATGCTATTTGTTTTTTATATTTTTCGACACATATCTAACCTCTTATAAAAGGACACTAGCAAACTGTTTACAAACACACCCTTATCACGATTTATCAGTCTGACTTAAAAGCTTTTTCAGAAAAAAAAGAAAAGAGGTAACTTATAAAGCCTGCTCTGTATTGATAAATGAAGTGAAAAAACCTATAACAGTTATCTTGACCTTTAGTGGCTAGTTTGTTTTGTTTTGCCCGTTATTGAGTGATGAACCGTAGTTTTTTTTACTTAACAGAAGCTTTCTTAAGCATAAAATAAATTCTTACTTTTCTTACATACAATATCGTCAAAATCTGTACATTTTGAATTTTTTTAGATGTGCGGAGTTTTTGATTAGAATTAATTGACTCTGTTAATTATATAGAAAGTGACGATCATTTAAAGTAGATAACAGAAAAATTCCGACCTGAGGTTTTGTCATGCTCTTCTTAAAAGGATGGAGATTATGGTGACTTGCCATTTTCAATCGGCGCTAATGCACATACGGATCAAAAACTAAATATATTTTTTGTAGAATTAAAACAAAAGATAATTTATAGGTTTTTTTCCAAGGTTTAAGGTTTTTATAAAAAGTTTATGTAGGTTTTTTTACAAACTGACATAAACCAAAGATATAGATAAAACTCAAAAATACATGTAGATGTAAAATAAACTATCATCATTAAATTATTTTAAAAATAGAGTATTAGTATGCAGGTGCGTATTGACTTATGATATGACTTTAACCAGTTATTTTTTTACAAAAAAACAATGAGTCAAAGATAAAAATAAATGAATCATTTTGAAACCTTTTTTTATACTACTTATTGGCAGCGGGTCCGAAAAAATATGGCTGCGGCCCATATATGGCCATATTAATATGGCCATAATGGGAGGAATTTTTTCCATATTTTTCCCATATTTCTGTATTTGAATTGTATACAAGGGAATTAAAAATAAGAAAAGAATCGCTACAAATGAATATTTCTTTTAAAACATTTAAAGATAATAGTTTTTACTTCGATTTTATCACGGCATCAATAAAGTCTACTGTTTCAAAAATATTTTTCTTAAAGCGTACTATATACAAAAGTCAAGCGTCGAACATACCTTTAACCCTTTTTGCTCTTCCACGTGATTTGTTTACCGAAACATTAAAAGACATTTAGATCAAAAAAAGTGTTGCATGATAAAACAAAGTATACAAAGATATTCTATTTTTGCTTAATATATACTAAAATTATTATAATTTGTTATATAAAGAATTGCTAGATAAATAAACGAAAATCTTAAAAAACTTTTCAAGTCATACAGAGGTGCAAAATATATGCACTTTTTAAGAATCTTGAGCGATATTTATCTTGGAGAAATTCGTTTTGTGGTTTACAATATTAAATCATAAAATGGAATAAATGGAATGCATCAAATATATACCGATAAGAAAATCATAAAAACAACTAATGTCTTATTATTCTATCTTGCAGTCAAAACTTTATATATCTGAAGTGTCTAGATTTCATTTTTTTTAACAGAAATATGTCTATACATCTTGTTAGATTTTATTAAAATTGATATTGTCCCAAACAAACCAATATTGTTATACATCCTTTCTTCTTAGTAAAATTGTAGAAACTGCTTTTTTATTGCTATTACTATATTGCTGCGTCACAAAAAGCTTGATATTGGGTTTTTATCGGTTTTTAAACAAAATATTTCCGGAATTTTTGGGTTTCCATATTTACCATAATGGCTTTTATGACGGAAATTATAAAAAACTGCTTCCATATTATGGCCATACCATATTCGAAACCGCTGCTTATTGGTATTCCCTTTTGCTCCATTAAAAAGAACTAGATTGATTTTTTTTTTCTTAAAATATGTTGTTTTGCAAACCTTTCAAAAATGCTTACTTTTTTTTAAAAAAAATACATGCATTTTGTTGTTATTCTTTATTCATTGGTTTAAGATACCAAAAAGATGTATAAATCAAAATAAGAGTTTTGGAAACCTGTAATAAACACGTCGTTGCATTTTAAAATAGTGTTATCCGTGTATAAATTTGTCACGGCATTTTTTTTCAAACAGTCTTTTACATTGCTTATGTTTTCCCCAAACAATTTTGCATTATACCAGATTGTGTTTATAAATATTAAGCCCAAAAACAGACATATTACAGTGTAGACAGCTTTTTTTTATGCAAAAATGCTGATTTCGTGTAATCATTGTTCGATTTACGGGTACAAAGACTACTTGATTTTTGTATTTTTATTTACAACATGCTATTATAAAGGTTTTTTACTTTTTTTTTTGTGCAAAATGGGCAAATGCTCCGCATTATATTAAATAAATTTCTTTTGCTATAAACGTAACGAACTCGCAGTAACAAAAGTGTATTGCTTTGTGTGATGTTATATTACTTCCTAATAAAAAAAACTAGCTTTTTTTGCAACACAATTTGTGTATTTTTGTTCCTCGCTAGATTAGAAAGTATTTTTGCATCTGCATGCATTTTTTATATATTTTTCTAGAAAAATTAAAAAACACTAGTGATTAAGCCATTGTAGCATCCAAAGATGACTATAGTTAAAATACTTTATAACAGATTTTATATTTTAGCCAAAAAAACGATAAAACCCTTAGTTAAAAAAAAACTTTAATATAGTCAATTTGACTTGCATACAAAAAATAACAAAAACCTTGAATATACAACAAGAAACAAATCAGCTATTTTAAGACAAAATACAGCAGAGAAAAATTACCAACATCTAAAAGTAAATCATTTATGTTCTATACAGCAGCTAAACTATTTTTGTACTGTCAATTGCATTTCTAGTTTTGCTGTGTTTTTTTCTATAGCAAATGTCTCATTTTAAAAAAGTTTTTACAGATTCTATACATTTGAATAATGCAAAATATTTGTAGTTTTATACTATACGCCAAAAAAGAGTACCTTTTTTGACCGTACAAACTTACTATAGAAAAATTTTTTTACATGTGGGCGTTCAGAAACTAGATATTTTTTTTGCTAATTCTTTTTTTTAACTTATCATTTTTTGTTGGATATTATATCAAAAAAAAAAACGTGCAAGGGTAGCTTATGTTTTGCATGTGATTATATATTATACATAAAACACTAGTCACGTAGCTTCGTTACCTCTACCTCGTAAAAATATATTTTGTTCGAATTGTTTATAAAACTTTTAAAAGACCAAAATATATATAAAAAAAGTTACTTATAGAAAAAAGTTTTTTTTATGTCAATGATCATTTTGACAAACTATTTTATTAAATCTATATAATCCGGCGTAACACTCATACATCCCAATTGACACAATTGTACAAAAAAAAACATGTTTTTTGTTTTGTTGATAATTTTTAAAATAGTATCTGTAGATTAAAACTACGCAAAATACAATTTTTTAAGTAAAAAAGCACTTTAGTACATTATTGCAAGTAGATTTTTTTTTGTTTTTGCACGTTACTGTTATTCACAAAAATTCTTTTGTATGTTTTACGCAAAAAAACACTCATAATATAGATAAACCGCCTCAGGCGTCACAGATATATACAATTACGATTTTAACACAGTTTAAACAAATAAATTCACAATCACTTAGACAAACTATTTAAGAATTAATTATGATTTTTTTTGGCCTAACAAAGTTATTTTGCACTTAGTTTTATTTTTATTTTAATTTACATTGCACTATGTTGTACAAATGCTATGCTACTGGTTTAAAAAGTTAAATTTAAAAGTTTTCCCTTTTTTTCATGCATAATAAATTTAAGTATAATACAAACTATGCATAATTAGCTATAAAAAATACTATACACAAACACATTTAGACCTGTATACAATTCAACAGATTAAATTTTTGATTTCACGCATTTTGTCAAACCCCATTTGAAGCCTAGAAACATTATAGCAACTTACTGAATGCAGGTCTTTTTATCTATGCACAAACATATGTTTTTTTTTTTGCATTTCTTTAGTTTTTTACTTGCGTGATGTAAACCTTACCTTGTTTATTTTAAAAATAGTGGCATTATTTTTCATTTTAAGTTTGATACAATATAACTTTATTTTTTTATCTTTTTTTTCCTCTACTTGCACGATCATCTAAATAATTGTTCTGTTTAAACTTTTGGACTTTTAGAAACTAAATGCATGATTTTTAGGGGGTGCAGTTTATTTAATTAAAAATTGTAAAAGAAAACCTTAAGAAACACCCATAATGTGTAATGCAAAAAGATTTCATACTCTTTTGCTATAAAGAGTTTTCTTTTATACCTTTTTATAAAATTGCTCTCTGTTTTTTATCTTTTTAAAACTTATTTTATATGCACAAATAAAAGTTTGTTGCTTTTAAAAGTCGGATTATATAGTATTTGTAATGTCTGACTTGATCTATGACATTTTTTTTTTTTTTTTACAGAGTAAATACATGCAAATCACAATTATATCTAATCTAAAGTTAGTTTTTTTTTTACAATTAGTTTTTTACTGATATTAAAACTAAAATCTGTTGTAAATTAAATTAAATATTTTTATTATATTATATAAAAATATATTTCATTTTTTTACGTCAAGTAATGCAACCAGAAATCCAATAGTTTTTTTTTCCTTTCTTGCAGATAATGTAAATAAAAAGATGTATGTCTTGATTGCTTAGGTATACCGGAATTTTGATGGTTTTGCAAAGTGTATTAAAACAGCTTTATACGCATGTTTTCTTGTGTTTTAATCTTTTAATATGCACAGGATAAGGCCATAATATTTCGTACGCAAATTTTTACACAATAATTTTTTACATCCTATACATTAAAATATTGGCAGATGCAAAAATAGCAACTATAGATTATTTTTATTTTTTTATTGCGTAATGAAAAGAAAAAAAATAAATCAAGGAAAAATTCCTTATTTAATAAAACAAACATTGCATGTTAATTTTTCTGGACAAAATGTCTTGAGTGGTACATCCCGTAAAAATTGACAGAAAATTATTTTAAAAGCATGCTAAGAGACAAAATAGCTTAACAAAAATTTCCTGGGACAAGTATCTTTCCAAAGAATCTAACGTATTATTAAAAAAAGGCTTTAGTTTGTCGCACATAAGTTATAAACTTTTTTCGTGACGGCAGAAGTCTTTTTATGTCAGCTTCGTATTACGAAAAAAACAACGAAACATTTTTATTTATATAAATTTGAAATTTGAAATTTACGATCTTTAATATGACAAAGACATAGATACTTATCAGGAAAAACTTACAGTATGTTTACGAACTTCCCTTATTTGTAATTTAGTATGTTTTCTTTACACTCATATACTTTTCCAAGATACCAACTTTGTTCGAACAAATTATGTTGTTATATATTTGTAAAATATTTTTTTGTATCCACTTTGCTTTTAAAAGATTAAACTTGCATTTATTGAATACAGAAAATCAAAAATCTGGTACAAATAACATCTTGATTTGCCCGTGTAAGGACAAATTTTTGTAAGTCAATACAAATACATCTATAGATAGTGTATTACAAAATCTGTCCTGTTATACGTTTTAGCAAAAATTTCGAATAAAATTTTGTATGTGAGTGTAGTGTAACGTAGCCTTTTTTCGATTGTTTTGCAATGTAATACGCTTTTTTATAGATGCTTGCTATTTTACGTGATAAAATTACCCCAAAGTTTTACAAGCAGATAAGCGTTTATCCGAACCCAAGATAATATATTCTTGACTTTAAAGTGCAACTATCGATAAAATCCAAAACCGACCACTATTTAATTACTTATTGAGTAAAGACATTATGAATCAGGAAAAAATCAATAAGATTATTTTGTCTGTAAAGTTTGTTGTATTAGGACATTTTATTCACTCAAGAGTAAAATTTATGCTTTTTTTCGTCGTTATTAGCTAACAAAAAAATGCAAACTGCTGTATCGTTTCTTTTAAAAAATTGTATTTTAGGAGCGCTGGTTTGATTTAATACGGCGTTTAGGTCTTTTTCGGTACTGAATTGTGTATGGATTGCAAAGTTACTAGTGATAAAAACATTTTTTAGATATTCTAAGGCCAGTTAGCGTGTCTATTTTAGTAAACGTTGCAACATTATACAAGGTAAAAAAAGCTAAACTAAAAAAATTAAAATTTTGGGTTTTTTTTACAGAACTGCACAGTTTCTAGTGAAGAACTTATATTCAAAAAAAACGTTATATTTTTTTGATCACGTAAATAAACAGAATTCAATAATAAAAATAAAACAAAAATTACGTATGTCAAAAAAAAAAATGTTTTTCTTGTAAATCAATGTAATTAACAAGTCATAGTGTTCACTTTTTAATATTTATTTTATAAGACATCATACACTAATTTTACAGTTCTAGTTAAACTTTTTAGTAATTAGTTTTGTTAAAAAACCGACATATACGCATTCTTCATAAAAGTACTCCATAGTTTTTTATAAACAAAGTAAAAATGAGTTTTTATAAGATTATACAAACACCGGCTTTTTTTAGTACATAATTTTTTTTATTTATCTTGCCAGTGGTACAGAAATATTCAAATCAGGGGTCAAAAAAAAGATAGTAGGATTCCTTTGTGATGTAGGGATTAGTAGGATAAATGTATAAAATACCTGTAAATCAACAAAAAATGATTGTGAAAAGTGCATTTTATGTAATGGTACAACTGCAA
>JAQFYM010005407.1:0-13360 GCA_034694785.1 Agrenia bidenticulata
AAAAATCTATAATTTTACAGAGGGGGCCCCGCAAAAAAAAGTGCCCCCGGGCCCCCAAATTTGTTAATCCGCCCCTGGGCTAGGTAAGTAAAGAAAATCTAAAAATTACAAATAACAAATAAAAACTTCTAACACTAACACGTTTTCTAGAATAAAAGGTCGGTTTAAACAGGCTAGTATTTTCTGTCTCTTTTTGCTGTTGTAATGTGTATTTATTTTTGTAATTTGTCTGGTAAAATCTGTATATACGAAAATCCTAGTATAACGAAAATAAATTTATTATTTTATGTAATTTTTTTTGTTTGTTAGACAATAGAAAACTTAAAATGCTGTTTTGAATCTTAACATCCGTAAAAATTATTACAAAAAAAAACTGAATATTATAAAATATGTTTAATGAAATATTTACCTCTTTGTATGAAAAAAGAGACTTTAAAGCAGTAGCATTTGTCCTCGAAATTATCCGTCGTCTTAACAAAGTTTTTCTTTAAAATATGATCAAAAATAACCTTTTTTTGATTTTTGTACTGTAAGTAGCATATTTAAGTGCGGATCAACCTGTAAATTGTTGTTGCTTTATATACAAGGTCTCTATGTGCAGGATATCGTGTATATTGAGAAATTATGTCAACATTTGTCTAGTTTGCATACAAAAAAACACAAATTTTATCATGTTTTTTAAGTAGGCTCACAACCAATTTTATAATTGTACGGAACCACACCACACCGGATTTCTATTGTGCCCTTTTTTCTGCAAAAATTATAATATCCGCATTTGTTCTTAAAGTAACCACGTTTACTTCAACGTATCCCAAACACTTTAAATGCGTTATCGTCTTAAACCTATGTAACACAAAAAAAGCTGAAGAGAACGCAATGATATCATATACTACTATAGGGTTATTAATTGGTAATTTTAACACTTACAAAAAACATCTTATGACTATAAATACTGTCGGGTTACAGTTGTTAGTATAAAATTCCCTTTTCACATTTTTTTTGCAGAGAAAGGCTTAAAGAAATATTACGGTAACTTATTTGTGTTTAAAATACATATATTACACAGCTGTGTTTTACATTACAGGCTATGTTTTTTTACTGTCTTTTTTTTCCATTTATACGTTTATCAATACGTAAACTGTATAATCTTCTATAAAAAAGCACTTTTTGCCTGCAAACGTATTTTAGCATTTTTTAAAAAAACATTTCATATATAAATATCTGGTTTTATTCTTCGCAGATTAGATACGCAATCAAATACTGTGTGCACAAATTTTTCGTGTGTTTTAAATTTATTTGTATCTTTATTGTTATTAAAAGATCTTAATCAAATATTTGATTATATCAGGTGTTGGCATAATGCAGACAAGTTCGGTTATAGTTGCCCCCAATGTGCACATTCTACGCCAAAAAACGTGTATGATACTAGATACATTTACTTCATTATTTTTTATGGCACCATTTAATTCCCCCTTGTAGTTTTTAATACCACAGAAAGTAAGAGTTTAACATATTATAGGGTAAATTGTGTTCTTTTTAAATTTTGTATCTAATATATGGCTGTTCCTAATACTCATGTTCCAACTTTACAAAGTCATGTTTATGTTGTGAATTGCTGTAATTTACAATAAGTAATAGATAAATTTTACGGTAAACTTGTGCTACTGTTAGTACTTGATTTAGAAATATTATAATGTGTCTAAATTTTTTATGTTGTACCTAAATGGTTATAAATTAGAGTTTTGTATTCTTAAAAAAATTTCTCTAATTGCATGACAAATTTCTGATTGTCCAGGTTCTATTTAAAACAGAATAAACCGATAATAAAAAAACGTATTTTGCCCCGAGAAACCTGATTAGACCCGATGGTAATTTTTTGCAAAAAATAGTTAAAACCCTGGAGCCCCGGGTTCTAGGGGCTACACCCCTTATTCCGAACAAAAGAACTAGCCTGAGCTCATATCAAGTAATGTCTTAAGTAGTAGTCGGCTTGACAAATACATTTTTTAACTAATAAAGAGGGAACATATTTGGTTGGATAGATCCTTTGACGTCAAAAACTGCTCTGCCATTCTCCTCGTGTGAAGATCCACAATTTTTTAAATATTCAAAGCTAAACGGAATGGAAAAAAAAAACATAAATAAAATATGCTCATAAATTAGACATAAGGGTTGCAAATAAGATCATGGATAGTTTGCCAGCATTTGGCAGACTTGATTTCAATGGGTGGACCGAAGAAGGCACCCATTATATTGCAGTTTTTTTGCAGTCGTGAAATATTGTGCAGATATGCTCGTGGCGCTTGCTCTCTTGTGATATGAAGACGATCTAGACACCGAGTATCTTTTTTTTTAGAACAAATTTTAGAATTCTTTGGAAAGAACTAAAATTCATCAAATTTATTGTAGGGAATAATTTTAACTTAATAAAGACAATTGACAATGAATTCTAGGTTCCACTAGTGGTGTGTAAGTCATTTTTTTTAGATTCGGCCGTCGAAGATTTTCTTACTTCTCAATATAGTTTATTATCTAAAAAATAAGAAGACTGATGACTTTCTTGTCTAGGATTAATCACCGAGGTAATTTGCGGGCAACAAAAATTTTGTATCCCATGATTTATAATATGACCAGGTGGTAAAAATTTAATATGATCAAAAGAGTTATGCAAATTAAGATTATTAAAAAAGAAAAACGAAACTTACTTTATTTTTACCTACAGCTGCTAAAAATCTTGACATATAACGTTACTGTAAAATTTGTGCAGACCTGCAGTCATTGCCTTAAGCACTCCAGTAGGAGTTTAATTACATAAAATCAATTTTTTTTGCTGTGTGCTTATATAACAAGTGCCCGTCAACTGAACTAAACATTGCTGATGATTTACATATTTATATAAGTATTTCGAAACAGGAGTCGTATAAATTTTAAATGGCGAACTTCAAGTCCATCACGAATGAAAAGGAGCACATTGGAAAACTTTTAAAACGTCTAAGAAAGTATAAACATAAATGAAAACAGTGAGCTACTTAACTTTGCAAAACTTTACTAAGAAAAGCAAGAAAGAAAAAAAACGAAAAACAAGACTACTGGATTTATTCTATATTATCGATACTTATAAAGAATGTGATAGACATTTTAGTCTAAGTAAAGTTGCACTTGGATTCTTAAAAAAAAAAGGAATAATAAAAATCTTGAGATATTACTCTTTCTTAATTTATATGCATAGAAAATGGCATGGTGAGAATGTTGTTGCTGTGAAAAGACATAAAATACAAAAAATAAATGCTGTATCAAAATGAATTTATATATATATTTATAATAATCATAAAAAAGTATATATTTTTTGAGTTTTTTTTTTCTAGTTTAAATTAGGTCCATTATAGCCATTATGTAGATATTTAAATTTTAATCAATATATATAAAAGCCATAACAAAATCGACATGCCTGCAATGCTTGCCAAAAATTTGATCATCTGGTCAATTGTTGTCAATTTTCCTCTTTTTTTTTGTTACCATATTGGTGGCAATAAGAGATCAACAAAAAAGCTGCAGAGTCGCAAGTATATTTCATTATATTCGTGACAACTAAGTGCACCACCAGCTGTAAAAACTTGCTGTATATTATGTCTAAAAATCCTTAATAGCAAGAAGCGTACAATGTTTTTTCTCATCTGAAGTCCAAGACGCACTGAAAGCATGCTAAAAAAACAACAACGAATATAAGTAGACATCAGGTAAGGATTCAACTATTTATACGTAAAAAATGCAAGATATTAGTTTGCAAATATAGTTACAGATAGTTTTTTCCGTGCTGATATTCCATTTACACATTGAGAAACGCGACATATTACATAAAATTTTAACTTAAAAAAATATCTTCTTCCATCTGAGAGTGAAATACGAGGTTCTTTTTACAGATCGTATAAAGCGGAATTAAATTGAAATCAAAGTATCTTTTTTGATGAACAGATTATTATCATAGTAGAAGAAACACAAAAAAAAAATATGAGATGTAACAATATTATGGCTGGGGCTTTACATAGCCCCTTTTTAATATAAAATATTTATTGAGATATTGCCTTTTAGTTTGCATCTATCAGCGCATACTAAAGAGGACGTATATGATACTCTAACACTATTAAATATTTTACCAAATAATTTTTATGTGATTTAACAGATGCTGCAAGATATATGTTGGCGGCATGAAATCAATACAAAAAATTTATAAAACATTTGTTTTCACTTTACTTGCATATTAAATTATACCACAATGTAGCGCTGCGGTTATCTGCGAACTATACGTATGTTATTGCTGCTATCGTGGCTAAAGAATCCCCAATTATAAAATGCAAAAAAAAGACAACGCTTGTTTTGTAGTATTGGATTACCGCCTGATACTATAATTACCATATGGGATAGTTGGATAAAGTCATCAAGATGGAATACATGTAAATTTGTACAAGTGAAGTCGGTTGTGTAAATGTTTGAAGATGACGGGTAAAAAGTAGTATACGCAAAACATGAATTCTCGAATAAACACATAGCCAATGAACTACTAGATATTGAGATGAACTTTTTTTGAGCAGTAGATTACGCCGAAAAAATGGAGTCTGTCTTTTAAAAAGTAAAAGAAGCAATAGAAGATACAAAATCAATTTGCCAAAAAAGAGACAGATGTAATATCCGTGAACATGTGTTAGGAAGAATAGGTAAAAATGGCATGTTTAAATTACGCGAAATGTCCAAAGAGGCAAACAGCAAACACTACTATTGCACTAATGCTTTATCTATAGGCAACAAGTATTTGAGTTCAAGAAGGTATATATTTGGTATTAAATAAATGCAGATGATAAAATTATATCAGTAAAAACATTATAAAATAGCAGATTTTATAATATAAACTTTCAAGTGACAATTAAATAAAATTAGTAATAAAAAAATATAAAAGTCAATTTTTAAAATTTTTTAGATAATTTTTTTTTTTTCTTAGTCATTTATGGTTGCTCTAGTTTTTACAAATATTCATGAATTAATTCAGGCCTGAAAGAATTTGTGAATGACATGGTAATTGATAAAGTACAATAGTTGAACATATGTTAACCTTTTAAAATGTATTGTTCAGATACAACCCAAAAAAACCACGTTACAATATACAGAATGCACATTTTACATGCCAAAAAACGACATTTGTTCAGAAACATATGCTAATGATATGTGTAATGATGTCACAAAAATATATGATCGTATTAATGTTCGAGTCAGAGACTTCAATTGTCAAAAAAATATTGCTTATTTACAATTAAATATATATATTTTATGTGTTTTGTTATAGACAAATACACCTTAGTAAAAAAATACTTAAAAAATTTAAGCAAACACTATAAATATCGTTTTGGTGCCTTGAGCCCTTTACTTCATCAAGCATATAAATGAATAAAGAAACAGTTTTTTGCTAAATAGCCACACAAATTATAAAAAAACTTGGGCTTGAGCCTCAGTGAATGATACATAGAATATGCAAAAGAGTAAAAATAGATGAAAAAAAGAATCTCACTAAAAGCGAACTTTTAAAAAAAGCTGCGGGGACTGGTTTTGATTGTTTCAGTCTAAGGTGATTTGCAGATCAGCAGAACTGGCAGTCTACCGGAAAATTCACCATTGGTTAGGGAAATGATCTGGTATGTCGTACAAAGAAGAGAAAAAAAATAAACTTATGCCTGGATAAAATCTGGCAAAAAACGTTTTATTTATGAACATTAGCCAGGACAAGACCAGGCGTGTTCTTTTTAATTAAAAACATACAATAATAAACCGAAAAAGAGAATAAAGAATAGAGAGAACTAAGAGAAAGAGACAAAATAGAAAATACATTTAGAAATAGGGTTTTTTTTTGTAGAAATTCAAATAAAATTTAAATATATAAAATATATATTATATAAAAAAAATGAAGACTCAAAAAAGCCAATAAAACTAATAAAAAAACTACTTATAAGCATAGCAACTGCAGAATATAAACTTTAGGAAAAAATGACAAATTCTTTCAATAAGAATTGCATAAAAAAAGAAAATTTACTTAATAAGGAAATACACCTAAATTAAAATTAAATAAAAAAATATATATACATAGATAAATAAGATGATATAAATAGATTTAGGTACAAAAAAGACGAAGCTACTAGATTTAGGCACCAAAAAAAAAAAACCTGAAGTAGTTGCCTGGGGTTTACAGCCAGGAAAATATCAGTCAAAAACGTCTGCTGTCAAATAAGACAACAAGAAAAGACACTTTAAATCGAAAAAAAATGTTTTTAAAAAAAAAAATCTATAGTGGAAAAAAGTAAATAGGATGTATGCATGCTACCATGCACAAACAAAATCATAAGTATAAAAGACTTAGAGTGTAAGAATAAGAAAAGAAAGACGAAAAAATACTGAAATGCACAATAAAGACAAAAAAGTATTAGGATAAGTAAGTAAATAACAAAGATTAATAATTTTAAAATGCTAACGGAAGTTAAAAGCGTAGTGTATCCTGTTGAAAAAAATATTCGACCTGTGACATTTAAAAGTGAAGAGATGGATATTAGACACGTAAAGAAGCAAAAAAAAAGTAGTGGATGATAAAAGCAGTGCTTAAGAGACAACTTAAACTAATAAAAATAAAGATGTAAAACAGAAGTATATGATATAGCGTTGTTTTTGCATTATATCAAAGTATTATGAGACAAGTTGTAACTTCAAAGCCAGATAATGTTTTTATTTTTACCGGTACCAAAGAAAAATACAAAGATAATAACGTATTGTAATAAAATAATAAAATGCAAAAAAACAAATGTGTTCGTTAACAAAAACGAATAGGTAATAGAACTGGCACGTAATCTTTAAATTATATATGAAATGAACTTTTATTAAAATTGACACGGAAATTAAAAAAAAAAAGAATAAGATTACTTATGATTAGAAACGACTCATTTTTATTATGTAACTACTAATGGAAAGAACTTGGCGTTAGACAAAAATATTTATCATAGACACAAAAGCAAGAGTTTATATACGAGACACAAAACTGAATTTTAAAATGATACATATAAATTCCAAAAAGAACTACAAAGAAGAATAAAACATAAAAAAAAAGAATACTGAAAAAAAACAAGAAAAAATACTAAAAATAAATTGCATTAGTACACAAATTATTATTTACATACAATTAAAAATTAGCAGAGGAAACAAGAAATATTTTCACAAAACTTTCCCCGAAAGTTTACGGATATTTGCGTGTATGATGGATAAGTCAGAGACTCCACATGTCAACCGAAATTTTGTAAGATGTTTGACAATTAGAAAAAATACAGGCTGTGTTTTGGCATAGATTGATTTACATCAAAAAAAGATAGTTAGTAAAATCGAACTCTTTAAGTTAATTTTAAAGTGCTTTACCCGCTTATTATTCAAAAAAAATTGCAAAAAGGTCATTAAGTAAACAAAAGTGTTAGCCTGTATACGAGTTTAAAATCTGCAAAAAACTACAACTAAACTCAGTTAAAGCGTAGAATGCGTTTATGCAAAGACTTTCACTGGGCAATACTACTTTTACTATATACCCCATAAATAAGAAAGATGCTTTTAACAATTTTTACAGACATAAAAAATGCATTTTAGTTTGTACCTCTACATGCTAAAAATACAAAATTTATTTACAGATGCATTAAACAGTAAAATTGGGAATGTTTTTTACAAAATTAGCGTGTAATTGCCATAATGAGAGATAAATTTGCGAAACGCAAATGAAATATAGTGTTTTTAAATAAAAGATTCTACGCCAAGAACAAAACAAAAAAATTTACAAATGAGGGTTTTTGTACCAAATAAATTATACAAAAAACTAAAAAAAAACTAAATATTAGACGGAGATTTATGTTTATAAAACTGCAAGATAGCTTGCTTTCAAGGTGAATATAGTGCTAAACTAAATCATGTAACTAAAAAACATAGCTATGGCCTCTTTCTCATAAAGAGATTTGAATGTTAAGTACACAATTCAACTTTCACAAAACAGCACAAATATTATATCCAACAAACACAATTTCATTTGCCAAGGGGGCATAATGAAATAAAAACAACATCTACAACGTAGCAGAGTGTTTACACATTTTTAGTTTACAAATGGTTATATACATAGCTGAAGGATGTGGGGCATGTCAGCGAAATAAAAAAAAAAATTAATAATACAAGAAAAACACGAAGATATAAAAAGGTAAGAGATAGATAGGCGGCACACACAAAATATAGATCGCGAACTTTTTTTGGTTTGCGAGATTTATTTGATTGGTCGCAAACTTTTTATTTTACGGTTTTTTTTTTCTACAACCCTAGAGAAAAATTATGCCGTTTTGAAAACAATTTTTTACAAAATTTTATTAGATAAAATTGGGTCGCAAAACTACTTTTTTCTTAGTTTTGGGGTCGCCATCAAAAACAGTTCAGGATACACGGCTTATTGTAACTAAAACGTATAAAATGTAAACCAAAGTCATTAAATAAATAAAAAAATTAGAAAAAAAACACCTATATGTAATCACTTTGTTAGGTCGACATTCGTATATATAAAGACTGAAATTCTTTAAAAAACCCGATCAGTAACCTGTTAGTACTTCATGAGGTTGTGTTTTTGCTTTTTGCCCCTAGAGACCCTTTTTAAGTACATCTTCAAAAACGAAAAAACATGTGCGTAACCCTCAAGCACTATATTTATTTTGTGTTATTTTATCTTTAAAGGTGTTTCTAGTGGTAGGCAGTACCAAATCCAGTTATAGATTTTCTATGTTAGGCTGGACTAGTAATTCGCTAGATAAGTCCTATTTTATCAGCATAAAAAATTATATTTTCTATCATATGTACAAAAAATGTGACATTTTAAAACTTTACAATATCACAAATAGAAGCAAGTATATGCGAAGACACGTTTTTGCTGTACACTCAAAAAAATCATATAAATAGTTTTTTAGCAACAAAATGCGGTACATGTTACAAGATAAGTAAAAAATTAATCGCAGATTTACATGTTTGTTTTTATGTTTTTGAAAGACATAGCTTTTGTACAATTACTACAAAAATAAATTATATATGTCTTTTTTTTATAATGCAAAAAAATATAACATATATACAATTGAACTCGGTATACCGATACAATAAGAAGTTTTTTACAACTTCAATTGCGTTTAACGTTAGAAAACAAAACTATGATCAGATAGGGTTAATACGGATTTTATCGCACAGTTATTTGTATGCTTAAGAAAACTAGCTGCAATTGTTTTAAACCATCTAAAATGTTTTTTATGTATTTTGAAACGTATTTAAACAGGCGTAGCAAGCTGAAAAGAAAATATAAAAGGCACACGCTGGTTTCATATAGTATGCGCATATTCGACGACAAATATATGTAGCAAACGTACCTTATTTTTGTTTTAAAGTCTGCATATTACAAAAAAAAGCTGTGTGGGAAAGGTAAACAACAGTTAGTTTTCTTGTAAAATGAAAAGCATTTTTGCATTTAGACAACTAATTACTTTACCAAGTATAACTATATAAAACTTTTTTGCGAACTTTAACAACACAACAAAGCTTTTTCGTTAATATTTACTGGACAATATTAGTCTATACTTTGTGTATTTGCGTTCATTGCAAGTATTAAGTTTAAGTAAGTATAAGAGTACTACAAAACGTAATAAAAAATGATCCCACATATACTTTTTTACTAATTTTTTAAAGCTTGGTTATTGTAGTATATTAACTTGCTGGTATACAAACTTCTACAAAATATGCAACACGAAATGAATACGTAGCTTTTAGAAAAGGTTTAATAAATTTTTTGCATTAAAACCGATAAAAATTAGCTTTTAACTAACTTTTTTGCTATATAACTATTGTAGATCCATATAGATAGCAGCTAAACTGTCAAAAAGTGCATGTACATATATATTGTTTTTTTGTATTGTTTTTAATGTAAACTTATGACAAAAAAAACCTTTTACATGCAGGCATCTTAATTTTATGTCCCCAAATCCTTTGCCTCAATGCCCAGCCCTGTAAAGTTTTTCTAGTGATAAAAAAATTAAAAAAGTGTAAAATTGCAAAGCCTTTTTACGCATCAAGAAAAAAAAGAATTTACTTTAGCAAATGAATATTTTACAGACAATAGCCGTAGTATCAAAATATGATACAGAATCAATGCCGTCATAGGATTTATAAATACAACACATACAAATTATACAACAAATTGTGATTGAACGTTAAAACTTATGTTTAACTAAAATTTATAACAAAAATTTTGTATAATAAATTATTAAAAAATTGGGAACCCTCATGAAACAATATCACCTATAAAAAAAAAAAGTACTTTTGACATTTCAGGCACGTCAATAAAAGGTAAAATGTCAAGCATGTATTTGCTAAGAATATCTTAGTTCTTATAAAAAAACTTAATAAGAGGCAAAGATAAAACCCTATTGTGGGACCATACACCTAACGTGATTTTTAAAAAAGTACATACAGAGCTTCTATTTAGTAAAAATCACGCGAAATCTAGGTGTAAGGTATTACATGATAGGCCATTTTTACTAGGAAAAAACCGCACGTGAATTTTTTATTAAAATCAAAGCCCGTCAGACGAAAACTTAGGCTTTTCAGCGGCAAATAGCGCCAGGGGACAGGATCGTGAAAATTAATGTGGCAATTTGAACAGGCTCTGAATATTAAACGTTAATGATAAGATATATTTAAATTGAATTTTAATAGATAGAATAAAATTTCAGAAAAAATAACTATATGAAATCAACCTTTGGACATAATTTTATGGGTCTAAAAGAGTAACCCTTGAAACAGCTGCAATAAAAATAAATTATTGATTGCTTTCTACATTTGTTAATAAATTTACAGTATAAGCCTTATTTTTTTCTTTTGGGGGTCTTTTTATATTTTTAAAATATTATAGAAAAAATGCAATAATTAAATAAGATATGTTTTTTACAAAGTAAGACTACAAATACAATGAACATGGTAGAAATCTTTATAATTTATTGGTTTTTTGCAAATAATAATTTGTTTTTTGTATAAGCAAACGCAATAAAAAGTCACATATTATTTTACAATCTATTAAACAGCGTAAACTGAAAAAAACATAGAAATTAATTATAGTGTTAGCCATTTAAATAAAATGAAATACAGTGTTAGTTTTAAAACCCAAAAAGAGATACAATATTTAACGTATATTACTATTAATTGCTATTTCTGCGCATATTTATTATAAATTTGTAGTCTTAGGTGACTTTTTTATATGTCCAACACGTCGCGATTCAGATGGAAGTATATTTTTCACGTATTTTCTGCAAAAACGAGTAAACAAATCTTCCGCTGGTACAATACATGAGTTTATATGTGTTTTTGCATATTTTACATTGATCCTTCATGTTAATTTTGTAAACACCAGTATCCTTGTTTTTATAATTTTATTCGATTCGCAAACTGGTGTATATATACATCAAGGTGTTACAAACAAAAGTTTTTGTGACATTGAGTTGGCTTGGTGTTTATTATAAAGAGAAATATATCATCAAAGCTTCTGTTTTTAGAGCGGTTTAAAATGGTTTGATATGAGCAAGAAAGTAGCCATGAATTCCGCTATAGAAGAGAAGAAATCCAAAGCGCGAATCGAGGCCTTGGACCGTAGCTCGAAATCGAACCTTACCTGCGTGTGCTATCGGAGTTTTATATACATGTAAAGATACCATAAAGTCGATTGTGTTATCCGTATCTGTTCTTTTGATAGTGTGATAGAACACTATCAAGATAAGAACAATATAAAAAGTAAGTATTTTTAAATAAATATGCCTGTTAAACAAAAACGAGCCTCTTTGTGTAGACAGCCAGCGGCATCCAACCAGAGCCACAAGACTTTTTAAAATTGGGAACACTCTATCATGAAGTTATTTTTTAACTTGCTGTTATTGCAAATACTAGGTTACAGCATTATAAATGTCTATGGTTTATCCCCTTACATTTTACGCGCTTTTCTTATATTATACTTACGTTTGGCGAGATTTGATTTATCCATATGCACCGAAATTTTAGCCACGGCGATAAAATCCGCATATGTTTTTTCGTTTCAGCTGCATTTATCCCTTAAATACTATAACCACTATATAAATAAATGCTTTGTCATGTAGTAAACTTTGTCTTATAATTCAACCGAGCATTCATTTGACCAGTTGAAAAAAAAGAACTTGAAATATGTTAAGGGGAATTTAGTGGTTTGCAAACACAAGTTAAGTTTTTGATTAGCGTGACTTATAGGTATCCTCTGCCTGTTCTCTGCATTTCCAAATGAGTTTGGTTACAGCTTTTAGATCACATATCAGTTTTACTAGGATTCTGATATTTTGAACATAGCATTGAACTCTTAATAATTACATTCGACTAAAAAAGTTTATTACTATTGTATCGTTCTAAATTATATCGTAGAGTTCTTTTAAGTTCAATTATGGGATTTACATAATATTTGAAAATACTGAAACAGAAAAAAGAGTAAAAATGACAAAAAGAGATAAAAATACAACAAACTAAATATAACGATTATTTTTTGGATTACATTTTTTGTATTTTTACACAAAAAACTTGTTAAATTTGTCAAAATATAAGGGTTAAGAATAAATTTGACGTAAAAAAAAAAACTAACCAAAAAAACTAAAAAAAGAGTTGAAAAAACAAAAAAAAAAGTTGAAAAATATATCAAAAATAAAGAAGCACATATATAAAACGGCCTTATAATAAAAAACTTTACAAATTAAAAAAAAATCTTAAACGTAAAAATTTACAAAAGATATAAAAAAAGCTTGAATCCAAAAATCATCAAAAAAAATGTCGAAAGTAAATAAGCCGAAAATAAAAAAAGCCTAAAATAAAAAAAACCCAAATCAAATGGCCAAAAAAAAACGAAAATACAAGGGCCTAAATAAAATATGTAAATAAATTTATCAAAAAGGCTTTGAAATAAAAATCAGCAAAAAAATACAACAAAACCATATACAAAATACTTGAAAAGGTAAAAAAAATCTAAACCTACTATAAATAATAGAGCCAGGAGAAACAGCGTGTAAACATAAGCCTATAAAAAAACCTATAAAGCAAAAAGTAAAAATACAAAGACAACTAAATTAAAAGGGGTTAAAATATAAAAAACTATAAAAAGAAAAGCCTTTAATAACACAAAAATTAGTTGAAATTGTTTAAAAAATGCAGAAATGAAACACTACATCTAAAAAGATATATATAAATTATAAAAAAAAGCCAAAATAGAAAAAGG
>JAQFYM010005408.1:0-13358 GCA_034694785.1 Agrenia bidenticulata
GACGACAGTGAAAAAGTTACTTTCTCAAATTACTCAAACTCTCGAAATTTTGGACATTGGTGAAATTTTTTTTTGGGTTCGGCAGCATTTATCCTCGTATAAATAGCAAAAACCCGGAAACCCAGAAACCCGGCTACAAACCCGAAAACCCAGTCAAACCCGACCCGGTGGGTTTAGGGGTGCCCGGGTTGGTTTTGCGTAACCCTGTTAAACCACAGTTCAATATACTTTACCCCCTATGTTGAAATTGCTGGCTTCCCGAATGTTACGTAAATTTTCATATAAAAACGAAAAATTACCACCTACAATTTTATTTCGTTATTTTGAAGCTTGAAAAAAGATTAATTTAGAATATTCATGACTCTTACCAAATTTAAACCAAATCGTCCGATAAATAAACTCTGCATTTCATTCTTCACTTTCATCGAAATTTTTAACACTCGTAATTTAAAAAAATTACATTCTTAAACTATAAGGCAATATCTCTGTTTTATTTAAATCAAAAAATGGCAGAGGCAAGGGACATTCCTTACCAAATAGAAAAATAAAGAACGATAAAAATTTAGAAATGTTGACTTTGTCGAAAAGGTAAGTGAATTACAAAGTATAAAAACTGTCGCAAAATATCTTAAATTGATTAAATACTGCAAGAAGTAGTTTGTGTTTAGGTGAAGTATTTAAAATAGGTATTTTGTATTTTCACTGAAGCGTTTTCGGGAAAGTATTTTGTATTCTGGGACATTCACGACACAAAGCATTTTGTATTTGTATTTTGAGGTTCATGTATTTTGGCCACCCCTGCAATTTATTGTCAATATGAATGAATCTTATAAATATGTTACTGTTTGAACCTATTAGTCCATAATTCTTAAATATCTTTCTATCGAAACGATATTTTATTAAATCTCAGTCTTTTGATCTCAGTACCTTTGCTGGACTAGTACCCAAATCTTACAGATTACTACGCTGGTACAGGTTGTACAGTGCCCCTTATTTAATAGTTTACCTTGCTGGCTAGTGCCCCTAAGTCAATAGTGTTCCTTGCTGCCCCGAATTAAATATTTAAAAAATCGTCGTTCCCATCGTCTTTTACTCGATTGTATTCTTCCCTGGCCCAGTGCTAACTTAATAATTGTAATTCTAAAATTGAAGGAGGTAATTTTTCGTTTTTATAATGGCGGTATGAAAACTTCACGCGTGAAGTTCTAGCACAGTTGACCTGTGCTAGAAATGTGCTAAAACTTCACGTCAGTGTTATCAGTTACTAATTGGTGGCGGATACAACTACTTTAAAGTTCCGGAAAGAAGTTTACTGGAAAAGCAAACCAATCTACTGATAATATTTTGAATAAAATATCATAAAAAAAGATTATTCTCGACTGAGAAATATGAGATGTCCTTTGCCCTGTTAAACTCTTTTCAACCTTCTTTCTTCATCTTTAATGAGGTATTTGTATATTTAATCACTGAATATTTAAACGCCGTTGATTTCATCGGTTATGAAACGCATGTGCTTATGTGTGTCAAAATGTTTCCCAACAATCCTACTACAATTCAATTTTAGAAATCTTTTCGGTCCAATTCAAAAATAACTGATCATAATTCCAAGAGTTACATTCAATTAGAACCACAGCCGTTTTAGATGTAAGAAAGGATAATTATTATTATTATTATTATTATTTATTCAGGGAAACAGACCATATTACAGCTTTTTTTTAAGAAAGAGGTACAGATCCAGAGTGTCGAAGAGTATAATTAGAATTCAGTCAATTTAAGAGTATAAAAGTCTCCGCCAGGTCTTCTGCAGTTTACAGGTTACAGAATTTACAAATAAATGGTTGAAGATAGTTTTTAGAATCACATTTGTTGTTACATTTAGACGAGATTGATAATTGAATAGACTCATGGATCCAGCATAACTAAGGACACAACTTGATTAATGCAAAACTGATTGATAATCAGAGGTGTGGTTTCATCAATGAAATTGCAGCTCCCGAATCCAACTTTCATTGGAGCACAAGACTTCAAAAATCTTCGGTACCACCGACTTTGAGGCGTATAGCATTTCAACGCCCTTTTCACCTCTTGATAAACCACAACTACTTTGGAGCCAAATCCCAGCAATCCGACTAAGACTATTGTAGTGTCCGCTCCCAACAAAAGGGAACAGATAAGGGCAGTGGTGGGCAAGTTCTGCCATTTTGTGATGCACGCGTACAGGGCAGGGTACCGTCAAAGGTAGATTTTTATAAGCTCGAAAATATATGCCAATACAACACAAAGTTGCTCCAGTAATCCTTGGGGAGTAGCGATGCGAACAAACACATACAGACATATCAATCAAATTATGAAGTAGAATGTGAAAAATCATGGTTTAATTAAAATGTCGCAAATTAATTCAGCAAAAATAAATTTTCAAAGTCTTTGAGGATTAAAATGTAATTGCTGGGATTAGATGCTTTCAGTGGCTGAGTGGTATTACCCGATTCAAAGCAAACTGGACCTCTACCGCACCGCCAGTGATCTCTTAGAAAAGGCCACCTTGGAAATATCAGAAACGGACTTAAAAAAGAGCTGCATCCGAGCCCTTTGGGACACTTTCAGTCCATCCCTTGTCGGATTTAATGGAAAGAAACTGGCTTACGAATTCAAATCTTCCAACAACTATACTTACAATTTCTCCGCTTCCTGGGAAAAAGGTAAAGGTCCACTTAGTTTATAATAAAATGTCAAATACTAACCTCTGACCTTTTCTATGAATTTCTAACCCTTGTGAGGAATTGGAGGGAAGACGTACTTGACGAAAACAGATAGGGAAACGTACTTGGTGTTCCTCTAGTGTTCAAGTTCCTCTATTATTAAAGTTTCGCAAGTATTACTTCGTATTTGCTAGAAAGGAACTATGAACTACCAGTATGCAAAATTTCAAGCTTCTAAGCTTATTTATGAAAATCGGTGGGGGTACCCCCATATGGTCACTCTAGTATTAAAATTTCGCAAAACAAACTTTGTTTTTGCTATTTTAAAACCGTTAGCTACCACAGTGCAAAATTTTCCCACCCTAAGCCAGCTTAATATTAAAAGCATTAAAACCACTATCACAAAAATAAAAAATAAATAAACCCATTAAATACCGGTAATAAAAACCACGCTTTAATGTAGTTCTTGTAGTTCGTGGTTCTACGGGGTTCTTAGACTGTGCCAAAGGAGATTACTGAAGTTGCTCAGCACGGGCAACGTCTCGAACAAAGCCTCCAAATCTATTTCGCAAAATAGACAAAATCGTTTTGAAGTTTCAGTTATTTCCAAAAAGGTTTTTAAATTGGCTCTAATGTTTCAAATCAAGACGAAATCAAGAATTTTTCTTTTACTAAGTTTCTCTAAGCTTGGTCTTTAATGACTGAGAGAAATTTCTGATCACAATATCGCTTATATCGGTTTTGATTTTAAGTGGAATTTTATTTTAGGTAATTTGAAATCATGATTGCACAATGTACCTGCTAGTTATTTTATCATACGATCAACGAAAAAGTCAAATTTAGTAACTAATTGGTGGGTGTAAAAAATTTCCTTGGCATTTCACAGTAGTTGACCTTTGCTAATTGACCAACTTTAATATTTAAATAAACTTTGTAGCTCAAGGATGATCTATATTTGATTAAATCCATATTGCTCAGCAGTTTAGTCGGATCCGGGGTGAGATGAACTTATGCAAGACTTTTATATTTTCGGTGATTCCTGCATCACTGCAAATAAAACTAACGACTGAGAAATAAATTATTCGATATTTTATTAGGTAAATGGAAATTTCGACCAAGGATTTCATTGAATAATTCAAATTAAAATTTCCAGTCCAACGAAACGTGAAAGCATTTCGACATGACGTTATTTCTACTTCTTGTTTATCGACCGCCTGGGTACTAATTACGTTCATAAGCAATTAAACTCAAAGTTCACATCATTTAAGATACCGAAATTCTCACCGTCTTATAAATTTATCATTAAAATCTGGAACATTTTTAACTATAATTAGTTTGTACATTATACATAGTGCACACAAATGAATGATAAGCTCATTTTCATAATTTCCATCTCAGCTGATTGACTAACTTAATTATTTTAATATTATTTTTAACTTAAGGCTAATCTGATTTTGATTAAATTCATATTGCTCAGAAGATTAGTCCGAGGGAGGGGCTTATGTAAGATTTGGACCATTTAAGATTTTAAAAATAGTGAAAGGGTATTTTTTATTTCTAAAACATAATCTTTAGCTGAACTGAAAAGTGTGAGAATAAATGCTCCCAAATCCTTCACAATCTTCCAAACCCTCTTTTTAATCTTGTACATAAAAACTGCCCAAGCAATTAAAATCAAAACTCCATAGATCACAAAAATGGGGATTAAATTCCTAAATGTAATTAGCCCAATTGAATCTGGAGATTGACGATTTCTGCTCAAATTCCGTATAAACATTTCCAGTCGAAATTCGTCCATGACGTTGCGAAATTTTGGAACTCCACTCTCGATAAGTATCATCAAATTTGTCCTAAACTTATTGGCAGTGCTGAGACCAAAGAACCAGTAAAAAAAGTTAGTGTACAAGAGCTCTTTCACTTTAAAGCATTTGAACTGAGGGAAATAGACCTGAAAATAGTTTGTCAAATACATTGAACTATCCGCATTGCCATGGATGTCAAGATATGCATATTTAGGATTGGTGCTTTTGAATTTGACCTTAACGTCCTCATACATTTCCACATCCGATGACTCTAGGCTTTCATTCATACGACTTGTTAGTCCATGTCTTGCAAAATCATGGGCTAAGAATCTAAAAGGTTCCCCAGTGGGGTCATGAAAAAAAATTCTATACCCTTCATCGATAAGCTCCTTGAGATTTTTTAAAGGGAGGACCTTTGTAGGAATGACCAAGTTCCCTGTAAAGTCATTCTCATACATTGAGGCAAGAGTGACCACACAAATCAACGAAAACGCATAGAAGATCCGCTTGTCCTGGTCAACACTTTGACGAAGTACCACTGACACCGTTGCTAAGATATTATTCATCACCTCCTTCAAGGACTTGAGCTGACATCTGGTGACCGACGTAATGACCATGATTCCCAATAGACTTGCCCCCAATGCCAGCCACACCCCCAGACTGAACGGAGATAGCCAGACAGAGAAGGAGATGGTTTTAGATCGGATATACTGGTCACAGTAGATGATTTGGAAACTCATTTCTCTAGCATGGTGGATTGAAGATGAGGGACACTTTTTAAAACATTCAGCCCTATCTGAGATCATTCCGTGATATGAGCCTTTTTTGCGATAATTATAGACTCGTGCGTACGATGGTGTGAAATTCAACATCTTGACCAAGTACTCTGTGATGACGATTCTGTCGATGCATCGTGTGTCATACTTAAAATTGATGCTCCATAGAATGGATGAACAGTGGGAATACGGGCCTAGCCTCTCATTCATAACTACAGTGACTGTAATGGGTTTCCAAAGCGGCTGGAGAGTTAGAAGGCTTAAATCTGAGATGTTTTTGTCGAATGGATCGACATGAAAAAAATATAGATTACAATAAGGGCAGAATAAAAAGAGACGTCGGGATCCTATTTTCACAGGATGTCGCACAGCCCAGAAAATTCGGCAGGGGAGCTGGAAAAGGATAACGTGGAGACTTTTAATGTTGGGGATTGTGGCTCGGACAATTAAGTAAATTGAATTGGGGTAGGATTCGTAAGTGTAAGGGTTCTCAGATATAAAGTCTGCAAGCTGAAATGGATCGTCACGGGCCTGTATTACAACATTGAGGGTACACAGTTCAAAGATACTGGGTAGAGGGCGAATCGTTCCGTTCCTATTTGCCCCATGTATTGTCCACATGGATGGGGTGAATTGATTTGAGTGGATTATTTTCTCTGCAATGTCTTGGTACTTTTGGTCATTGGAGAAAAGTTTAAGGTGGACTGCACAGTGACCGAATAACCCAAGATTCAAAATAGTTTGACCTTTGCCCCAATAATTTTGAAATAAAATAAAAAACAAAATTCCACATTTTAAAGCTGCCATCTTATTGATTAAGTTTCTCACAGAGTTTGGGATTTACGTTTGGCTGGTTGTTTTAACGCTCGTTCAAATAATAACTGAGAAAGTGTTTTTATTTTCTCAAGTCGGTCTAATCACAAAACTTGAATATTCAAATTCTTATAAAACTAACATGTCATAACAATTCAAAGCCATATGTATAATAAAAATCCTTGTTTAACTAAATAGCTTGGGCAAAAATTAAATTTTAAAAACTCATTAATTTAAACTTCATTCGTGTTTTACGAATATCAATTTCACGGTTCTTTTAATAATTCAAAATCAAATTTCCTGTTTAAAGGCGATCTCAATATTCGGTTTTTCCATCATTAGAAAATAGCTTGGAGAATTTATCACGTAATATTTATTCTATTCTAATAAACCAGCACCAAAAATTTAATTTAATGAGAAATACATTTCAATCTAAAAAATATTTTTGGTTTGATAGGGTCTTATTGGAACCAAAGTGTGTTATGTAATGGAAATTCTGATAAATTAATTAACAATAAAAAAATCCATACTTATTTAATGTCTCGAATACTGATTTCCATTATTTGTGATATCCTTTATCTGCTATTCTATTCATGTGCTAACTAAAACACTGGTTTGTAAAGAGATTTCAAAGACTTAATTGTATTTCCTAAGGATTCGGTTATAAATCTAAAACAAAGAGCCAATGATAAATTCAGACCGAAGCATTTTCTGAAATGATTTGAAATTCCTTCCGGCTTTTAAAACATTTATTCACTATTGAAATCACATTTTAAAATAAGCCCAAAATGTGAGTCATTATGCATTCAATCCTAATAAAGTTCATAAAGTCAATGTAAAAAAAGATATTCAATTCCAACTGCACATTCAAATGAATTGAGTAAATAAATAAGATTAAATTGTATAAATGCAGTAGGGGCCAATTTTATTTACACGGCTTGTTTAGTGACAGATTAAAAACCAACCTTGAGTGAGTTAATTCATATAAAAAATCATCAATCACCTGGTTTTTATTTCAAAAGGGCATGTCGACTGTAGTACTCGGTTCCGGGGATATTCTCCTTATACTTGTAGTTCTCCGGGGTGGGTAGCTCATCAGAGTATCGCGGGTAGACTGGGCAGACACGGGGAGTTGGGAGGATGGGGAACTCATCGAAGAATGCCACGTCGATGATCGTCTCCCTTCCGATCCAAGATCCTCGAATTGCGTGGTCCAGCTGGTCATAGACGGTCAAGGGGTGGACCAAAACGGAGAGGTTTTGATGGTTCTGGGTGAAGAAGGAGTGAGCCACGGCAAATGACGTTTTGTTACAGCACATTTCGTACTGAGAAACTGGATGGGGTCCTAAAATCAATTTCAAAAATTTAGTATTACATTTCCAACCCGAAAATAATTCTATAATTAATTGCAAATGACAATGACATACCATCCCAACCGATGGCAATAGAGTTCAAAGAGCACTCTGGGAAAGTTCCATTGTCAATCTGGTTCCTCAGCTCTCGTCTAAGGGACAAGGCCTCGTTGGTCATACGGGGGTTGACCTCAAAGAAGTAAGTGTGGAAATGCCAGGCTTGAATCTCTTCTTGGAAGAAGGAGCCTTGGGCAGAGGTGGCTGCCACGAATCCGAGGATCGCAATCAGAGCTACTACTTTGAATTCCATCTTGTCGTCCTTGGATTTGGAATGAGTGGAGAATGTACCAAGAGTTGTCACTCATCTTCCTTTTATACCCCGACTGAAAATAGCTTAACGTTGGACCTTAAGTGGGTGAACTGTAACTCATCTCTGGAATTACATCAGTTTAAGCCAAGTTTCTAAATGGAGTTTAATTAACAATGACAATCAAATGCACACGTCCCTTCTTGTTAGGAATAAGGGGAGTAAATTAACACGGTGTACGCATATCGCACCATGTTAAATGGCCAAAGGTTAAGTTTAGCAAACTATTGGCTGGATTGGGTTTACAATCTACACTAAATATATTCGCATTTCCATTGTTAACAGAAGTGTTTAGGGGATATGCCCAACCATATAATTGAGAAGGTAAACATTTGCTGATTTTAAGGTACTTTAGTCGGATTGATTGATTTGTGTTTTTTAAATGAATGAACTTGAAAAGGAGTAAAAAGGAGTAAGCAACACTGCAGTGTGCGTCTCTTTTGATTCGAGTTGACATTGACTGATTGTGGGGAATATGTAAAGATAATTAATTATTATCGATCACTGGTCATGTATTCAGTTCAAGTGTTGAGCTGAGAATTTTGATTATCTGGAAATGGTGTACTGCGTGTTGAAGTTTTCGGATCGTCAAGGACAATCCACTGGTCTTAAATCTACTTAATTAAAGACAATTCTTATTGTAATCCCTAAGTAATTTTTGAAAAAATCAGGAAGGAATTTGATGATTTCTGATGTTAGATATTTTTATGAGAACTGGAGGTTTTGAGTCTTCAGTAAATTGTGCATTAATATAAATAAAATAATTTAACTCAGTCAACATGAACATTTCAAGTGAGTTGTATTCACAAGGAAGGAATGTTTTTCTACCTTCAAGTGCAGAATGCTCAATTGTCAAAGTGTCAACCGATGAGATTGATCCATTTTTTAAGTACGATAAAAAACATAAATTTACACCACCCGTGCATGGGAAATTATTTTTTGGAATTCAAGTAAAAAAAACATCAGAATGTAAAATGTAACAATACAGTTTATTTTTAATCAAAAACTCTAAAAAATAATCGATGCCAAATGCTTACTATAATCAACAGTCCCCTCCACTAAAATCATTAAAAAACTAATACCCAACCCAACAGCAACAATGACAAAAATAGCCACAATATTTCCATTCAGCTTAAGGGGACTCCATCCCTCAGAAAAATCCTCATCCCCAATATCAACCCTTTTTGAAAGCTTGTAATCCAAACTACTTAAGAATTCATCGTATTCCTCCCACTGCCTAAATATCCCCGATTCCTCAAGTCCCCTCAACCTTCGGAAAATACCCGGACTCTTCCATCTCTCAATAGTCCATCCAATGCTCCTTTCAAATAAGATTTCCTTTCCCCCCGAAATGTACTCCCCTCTTGACCTCTTCAAAAGCCTCAGTTTCCTTTCCAACGTTTTCAAATCCGAAGACCAACTACCCACACCCGTATTTTCACATTTATGGAGGACATCCAAGTACGAGAAGTTGAACCTGCCTTCCGCAATCTCCTCAACTTCCCCCGGATGATGTCGAATGTATTTTCGAAGCTCTGTCACATTTCCAATCTTCCCGGTCATGTTACTCAGTGCTCTTCCAAACTCGGTGAATTCTTCGATAAACTCGAGCATTTCTGGATATCGATGAAGCGTCACTTTCATCCCCTGCTGGACTGGGCTGAATATCTGGTAGTTTGACCTGAGCAGCTGATCAAAGGCGTGATAAGGTAATGGCCGCAAGGGGGCGGTTAAAGCGCTTATATTGTCCCCCTTAAAAGCGTTGCTCAACACGATTCCTACCAAAATAGTTGAACCGAGGATCCAATATCTGCTGTCGATTTTTTCGACATTCTTAACTCGTCGATCTCCTTGGTCGACGAGGATATTCGGAATGTCGACGATGGAGTAGAGAAGGCTTAGAGCCACCGAATTCTTGTAGGAGCGGGATAAAAGTATTCGAATCCCTGTGTAGGTTATTGCTATGAGGATCCATGTCCACTTGTCGAATGCGGTGACAAATCCTTTAAAGGACACCGGAGTCTTGTCGACACTCCCACAAGCCAGAAAAGTAAATTCCTGGAGATTTTGGAGGAATGTGAGACCGAAAAATTCGCTAAACTTGACGATAGGAGGGGTCAAATTCCTGTCGCAGTCTTCCATTGAGTTTGTCGTATTTTTCTGGTCGAAAATTTCTCGATCTAATTCCTTGCACATAGGATTAATTTTGAAACTCACAAATGTCACGTTCGGAACAAGGATTGCGAAATTCACCTGCTCCATTTCCAATCCAGTTTGAGATTTGATTTTTTTGAAACTCGTGAATGGAATTGAATGGCCAGTATTTCGGAAAATAAAGTTCCACGATTCTATAACCCATTTGTAGTTATCATCACTCTTCCATGTAAGCTGTGAGAACAAGTTAGACTTTGAATCAACAATCCATTCCGAGTCTATGTCGAGGTTTTGGATTTTCGTCAAGGTCTCGAAACTGCCGAAAGTCCAGGTTTTTGGAGCGGGTGAGATTTTTAAAAATTGACGGACGCTGGATCGACAAGTTTTACATCCTATTCTGGCGGATGTTATCGTTTCCCCCAAACTCATCGACGAAGATTGGAATTCCAAAAATTTAGAGATGGGGAATTTTTTCTCGATTTCAGACATGGCCAAGTTCCACCTGGGACTCTTAACATTGGCCTCCTTGACGAGGATGTGGTAAAGCCCACGTGAGAAGACTAAATTCGAAATCCTGTACCGAAAGTTTATATCTCCGAATCCATCTTCCCCCGGGTAGTAGGAGTACAACTGCGTGGGCAAAAACAGTTTTAACGTCCCTTGGTTAAACAGCGTGCCCACTGGGGGAGGGTACAAGTAGACGTAGGTGTCGCAGGTCAACTTGTGCTGAATAATGTTTATGTAATTAGGTACTTGGGATCGAGGTGAGATGTCACCATAGGGTATTTCCTTACCGTAGAGATCGCACCCGTCACAAATCAGAGTAACATTGGTGACGTTATACCGGGAGAGGACCACCGGGTTTTTAAATGGAACAAAGTCCACACCATTGTAATTAATTAGGTGAACGAGGCAGTTTCTAAAGACATGGATGTAGTCATTTAAATTAAGTATTCTTGTGGTTAGTGCAAAGTTAATTGTGAACGATGAAAAAGTAGCGGGTATTAGGATTTTAGTGACTTTCATTTTATCGGCTATAACATGTTAAAAATTTTGAATTAGATTAATTAGGATTAGTAAATACGAAACTCGACTGTAAAACTGTAGCAGCTTTAGACTTAAGGTACAGTTTTGCATCAAAAGTTTTTGCAATGAAAACCAAAAAGTTAAAGAATTGATGAAACGTATAAGCTGGGGTGTGGTATCCTGGACTTAAAAGTGTATTTGTCAAATTGTAAAGCCGAAAACCGTGAACTTGATAACTTCAAAATTTAATCTTTAAAATAGTTTTCGTGTGTATAAAGACTTGGAAAAAGCTTTTAAATTACACTTTGTTTCTACTGAATGCTTTTTTGAGTGTATACCTTGAGCATTAGGGCTCTCCACGAGACGAAACGAGACGAGATGGGGTCATATCGTCTCGGCTCGAGACCAAAAATGCCGTCTCGTCTCGAAATCAGCAATACTATAGCTTCATCCGAGACGAAATGGGGCCGTCTCGTCTCGGATGAAAACACTGTCTATTTAAGTCATTCTACAAAGCAATTTCTGAATTTTCCTTTCCATCTTCCTTACCATTAGAATGCCTGAATAGATTGTATCAATGGTTAACTTTTACCTATCTCTGCCTGTGGTCCATTAGTAGTATGAAAACATGGGTGACTTTTACGTACACAAATGTTCAGCAGTAAGTGGATTTCTTAAAAATGAAAATATTATAACTACCCAAAGAAGCAGACTCGGGTATTAAGCCCATGGCCCGAATTTATCAACCTTCGAAATCGTTATGGATGGACAACTTATCAGGATTGAATTTAATAATTCAAAATCATAATTCCTGCCACCAGAAGCGCCGAATCCTTTCCTCGTAATTCAATAAAACTCACAAATTCTCAACCGCTCTAATGTCAATTTAAACTAGCACAAGTCTCCAAATAAATAAAACATTTAGCAATCAATGAAACCCATTAAAATTTTTTTTTTTATTCATTGAATTGATTTTTGAAAATATTTTAAATACTTACCTCATTTTAACAAAATAATTTCTATTTGATATTGCGCAGTTTCTGAACAACTCTTGCCAGCTTACGTAGTACTAAAATTCCTAAATATTTTGATTGTATTAATAGTTAACAATTTCCATCCTCTGTGGTCCATTAGTTAATTGAAAACCCTGGAGATTCTACCTACAGGCTTTTCAATTAAAGTTAATGTTAACATATGAGTTTGTGTCATTACATTACTAGAAATGTGACTATTAATAGACTCGAAACTCTCAACCTCTCTAATGTCAATTGCTCCCTTTTTGGTTTTCTATTTCAAGTTGTTGGATAGAGGAACGGATAAAATGCAACTGATCGTATACTCGACAATTTATCTAATTATGAATGAATCTTGTTTTCTTATAAATGATTTGTGCAAGTTGTGGGGATTCCAGAAATGCAGAAATGTGACGAACGTACACCGCTACTCTATTATATAAAGAGATAAAATAAAATTCATCATCGATTTCAAAACTATATTTCAAAACTATAAAAGTCTATCTGTAATCTTTATTAGTTGGAACAACACGGTTTGTTTTGATAAATTCTTTACTGCTGAAAACAGAAATTTAATCCAAACATGTTTGTATTAATTCGAGGATTTTTTCTGGAGACCGACTTGGAATTTGGATATAATTTCCAGTGTTTCCACGAATATCCTTCAGTCCACAAACACTAAGTTCAAAATTCAAAACGTACCATGTTTAATCCGACCAAACACCTAGTCATTGATACTTTTCCCGCTTTGTAAAGATACTGTCCCTTGTGCTCGTACTCTTCAAAACCCAACTCCAACAAAATTTGTAGCTATCAGCTATGGACCGTTTATTCTAAAGATTTTCAACCTCTGCATGACAGTTATCCTTAATGATAGGACTGAGCCAATTATATTACATGAAGTGTCTTTGACAGCCATTTTTGTTGCAGCTCAGCTAGAAATATTTATACCAAATGGCACAGTAACTCACACAGTAAAATTTAAAATGCACCTTTCTCGTTACTAGATGGCAGGCCTCCTGGTGGATCCACCCGTTCGAAAACTCGACCACCTTACTACACGATACAAAAACTTATTTTCAAATCTCTAATGTTCAACTCCCTCTTGTTTGGATCGTTCAATGCCATACTCTGCCCAATAACGAACTATGACCCTCCCTCCATCTTCTTGAAAGCTTTTTACCCTTCAAAAGTCAAAGGCGACGCTCTTTTTCACGAGGGAATATTTAAATTCTTATCAATTTTCCGCTTCATTTTCACAGCCTTCTCCGTCATTGAGTGTGAGAATATGAAAAAGGCATGATATTACTTTATTAGAATGTCCATGACTAAATCTATTATTATTCAGGCCAACTA
>JAQFYM010005409.1:0-13358 GCA_034694785.1 Agrenia bidenticulata
TTTACAGACACACGGACACACAGACACACGGACACTGGCATCCCTATAAGCCCTAAATCTAACGAACGGGCTAAAAAGTAGACTTCTTACTCTTTAGTGAGGTAGTATTGATACTGAAGCTTACCAAATGGTCCCAGTAGCCTGGTCTTCTTTTATGGGGGTTATAGGAGTAATGGAATCCGAGCTACAAGTACCTAGTAGTGTTAGATTTAAATTTTTAATGGTTTGCAGAGTTTTGTTTATATGACGATGATATAGGGTCTGGTACTCACCTTGGGACTTGACTTGTTGATAAAAAATAAAGGCAAGAAGACACGGAAAGAAGATCCTGGTGGTCATTTCGAAATTGACTTTGGCTTTTCAAGTGTCGAGTAGACAAGCATGCAGGCAATTTCGAAAAGCCTGAAATTGGACCAGGTATATAATTCAAATTCTGAAGTTTTTGAAAGCTAATTGAATTTTTTTTAAACAAAAATCACTCGACCTGGGTTTATAATTTACTGAATAATTTAAGGAGAGGTCGAGAGAAATTCGTACATTAACTTAATGATGGGAATCATTATCTATTGATTTGTAATTGTCCATGATTATGGGCTTAGGTGACAGTGTGACATATGATGATGAGTCTCTGTATGTGGTATGTTATCTCTTTGTTAATGATACCGTATGTAATTCATGACCGAAAAGCTTCTCGATATCATGTCCTTGATAAGGAGACAGTGATAAAGTCGTTTTTTTAAATTCAGTCCGATTTATATGATTGATACAGTATTGTCTCCATGTCTTTTGAGAGTTTGATGAATTTCAATTTAGTTGGGTCGATGGGATTCCTATGTAAAAGATAAGAAATGTTGAAGATTGTCAAATTTATTAGTAACCGCTTACCTCCATTACTATTTTATTAATTAATGGAAATTGCAAATGATTATATAAATATAGTGCTTATATTTTTTAAAGGAGCTATGAAATGAAATTAAAAGAGCTAGTAGATCAAGCATTGGACGAGTTATTAGGGAGGTTGTGCTAAAAGTATTTTTGGCTTCTGATTGTGACTGTACTTCAGTCCCAATCAGAAGCCAAAAACTACAGTAGCACAACCTCCTTATTGGCCCGAGATTTATGTGATCACTATAATACGGTCAACGGTCAGTTTGCTCGATAATTCATGGGAACATTTTATGCTGATTTTATTCCAGTTCATAACGGATTTAATATCATTATATAAATTAATTATTCAACTCTTGAGGAATTGAAGAGGGCTTTGTTAATTGTCTATTTATATGGGTTTCCGTTTGGGTGATACGGTCACATACGATGGGGAAAATATTTTTTTCAGAGTATTTGACCGTTTCGAATTGGGACTTTGTGGGGGGTTGTTGGTGATTATCTTTTATCTGTTCTATAAGCAGAATCCACATGTCTCATAAATATCATAATTTACAATTAGTGAATTGAAAAGGTTTCCCAGTTTTAATTTATTTAGTAAAGCTTCTGCATGATAAATAATTATGTCGATGAGTTTTCTGTACGCAGAATTATAGTTAAGACAATCAAACAATTTCAACAATCAATCCACAGTTTTACGAATTAACTTTTAACTGATCAACTAAATCTCATAAGGATTCTCCATCTGCATTATTTGAATAGCTTGAACAATGTACTTTGAAATAATCATAATTACCCTTGGGAGAACTCCATTGTTTACGAAAATTGTGTCTCCATACAATCAAGGTCACTGCCAATACTGCCACAAGAAATTCAAATCCAATCCAACAATCTCCTCTCCGCATTCTAAAATCCCGTACATTGTCACTCATCCTCGAGTCCCTTATCCAAATAAATAAGACACAGCTTATCGAGATAAATCTCTAAAATTCGATGAAAAATTCGAAACTCCTATTCCTCATACCATTGGTCCTCATTGTGTATATTTCTAGCAATGGGATAAGTATCACCTCTGCCTATGACAGGGATAGTTTCGAAGACCCTTGGGCCTCTACTTCAGGATCTGATGGTAACTCCAGTAATTTATATGGCTCTAAATAGTTATGTATTTCTATATGATTTCCTTTTCCTTGGTATCTAGAAGAACGAGGGATGCAAAGGGCGATAGGATTCAAAGGGAACAAGGCCCCGAGTAATGTGACGACGAAAAAGCCATACCCTTTCTCCGCCACGAGCAACCCCAACTGGCGCAGTCAACCTGGAGAGGTCATGCAAAACATTGCCAAAGTGTACAATGACACTGACCCCATCGACAATGACTACTATGCTTCCTACGACTTTGAGTTCGCCAAAGGGGGCATAGATAGGCAAAATTTCGACAGAAAGAACAGAGAGTCTCAGCTGTCAGCTAAGAACTTTACAGATCCTCAACACCCTGGATCCCGTTCGGCGGGGCAAGGGGGGGAGGGGAAAAAACCAACTACCACTACCAAAAAGCCATCCTCCGGAATTCTTATTGGTTTAACACGCGCCTTAAACGGCTAGCTCTTTGTGTTTGTTTTTTTTGAAATTTAACCCCAACTACTAGACACGATTAGCCCGAAGGGTCGGGTCGATTGTTTCTGAAGTTAGGAAGAGTTGGGAACGTCTGCGGTCGTTTTAGAATTTTGTAATCCAAGTGGGACTTTGAAATAAAAGGATTTTGTCAATATTAGGTAATCAATAAATAACTTTTTAATACTTTAGAATAATTTGCAGTTGTTAGTACACCCTGTACTTTTACTTTCAATTTTGGACATGGCTCTTCAAGTTCATTTTTAACATGTACATATAAGAACGCGATATTTATTTCACAAGCTGGAGGGCCCTTAAGAGATACCAAAAAATTAGAGATATACTATCGGGCCATATGCAGGGACGTATTGCCTAGTGTAAACATGCTGAGGAGAAGCTCAAGAGGAAGTCCTTAATCAAAGACTTGAGACTGGATCTTAAGAATCTATCAAATCAGGTCAAGGGATTTTATTCCTAATTGCACAACGATTAAAAATCATAATTACTCCTTTAATAACTATTATACTAAACTCTACTTGTCTTTCCAAGTGATACCTCTCCAAATATTTCCGCTACCTTTAAATACACCCGTCCAACGACCTAAAAGCCATCACAACCAATTTGGGATCCCTACCCTACTGTGCTAAAAAAAATTAATTCATCCATCATAAAATGAAATTCTTTCTGGTAAGCTACATTCCTAGTTAGGAAATCGTAATTCGAAAAGCTGTCAATAAAAATCAAAATAAAATTTTCAGGTTCTATCAGCCCTCATCGCTGCAGCCAATGCTGGGGGCAAAACCCTCAGCGTTCAAGAGTCGGAGCAGCATCTTCGAAACTTTAATATTTTCTGCAGTCCGGGAGGATCCGGGCAAAACCAGGATGGGAACACAATGTACTACTGCAAAACAGCCGATGAGCCCATAACGCTGAAAATCGACCACGAAGAAGAGCTAGACGCGGGAGAGACCCCAAAGCAAGTGATCTACATCCAACCCCCACCCTACGTCTACAGGCACAACGTCGGTATCCTAGGATCCCCGGGAAGCCCTCAACAAACCGAGATCTACGTTCTCCCGCAGAAGGCTACGCACGAGCTCAGTGTTAGTGACCAAAGGACCCGAACCCAAGGGGCTAAGCCTCAGCTCTACTTTTTATCCGGATCTGGTCAAGAATCTGGATCTTCTGGAGGGGAACGTCGGCCTGCTAATGCCCCTTTGAGCCCACCTAATCTCCAGCCTTTGGGACATAGTGCCCCTGCCTCAGGTCCTACTTATTTGCCCCCCAGGCCCAATACGGGCTATGGACAGCCTTACGCTAGGGCTCAGCGAAATGTGGTCAGTGGCAATGGAAATGGAAATCATTATACTGGTTTGACCTATCCGCAGCAGCGGCCTTTCTGAGCAATCGAACCTATTTCTTGAATGGGGGCAGATTGTGATTTTGATTTTAAAAAATTCCAAATTAATTTATTAATTTAAGTACATTGAGATTTATAATTTTTTGAGCAATAAAATAAATAAAAAAACAATTGTCTATTTATGGGGCAAGTTAGTTTATGGTTTTTTGTTACTAAAGGTTCTGAAAGACTGAGATGATTTCATTTACAGGCTCTTATAAGAATGACCCACACTAGTATTTAGTTAGATGAACTAAGAGGATAACAATCGTTTAAGAGGCATAAAAAAGTGAGTTTTTTTTACGACTTGTCAATTGCAATACTTTGAATATAATTGGAAAGCCAACCCTGTCACCTCAGCTAACCCATTGATGAAACAAGGTGTCTACCCTGATTAGATCAGCAAGTGTCATATATGCAATAACAAGTCCACCAATTTTGTATAAAATAATTATTATAATTATAATTTATAAGTCATGAAGAAGAAAAAGCTTTGGGAATTTGTCCACACTACGCAATACGCACAGGAGTGATAGAAAAGGATGAGAGATGATGTAAAAAAAAATGCTGTTATGCGACAAAAAATATTCTAATCAAATCTTCACCTTGTAGATAAATATTTTTCAACAGACGTTTGCCGATAGGATTTTGATGGAATGTAGAATAGTCAAAATTAAAGGTAGTATCCAATCGATAATCAGTCGGGAGGTTGTGCTACAGTGATTTTTTGTATCAATACATTACTAGAGAAGCCAAAAGTCACTGTAGCACAACCTCCCTAATAACCACCACTACCAGCCACTACATAATCATCATCATCCTCATCTCCTATGTCTGCAATGCTAAACGAGTGGTAAATAAATTTATTTACAAAACAAGTCTCGTCACCTTTGAGCGATCAAAAAAATTTCTTGATCCTTCTTAGAAATTTCTTCATACTTGTACGCAAATACCCAATGTGAGTTTTATGTAATCAATTCACCTGTCAACTAATAATCTAAGCCCTTAGCTACGAGTCTAAAATTCCCTGACGGACTTAGAAAAGACATTTAAGCCTATAGAGGAGCTTATTGAGTCTTGGAGGCTCTACATGTCAAATCAAATCACATTCTAATTTTATTATTCAACAAGTATGGACATGCGGGATGTTGATATTAGCTCTAATCCCATGTGTATCCCCTTGCGCAATAAATAATCATAATCAATGACTCTCCTTCTGTCAACTACCAACAAGAGATTCATAATTCAGAAGGAGTTATCTTTTGTAAAGCCCATGCTTTTCATAAATGCATAAAACTAGAAGGATTAATTTATAAAATGCCCATAAGGCCCCAGGAGCACAAGAATTAATAATCGTACAGTACAGCCTCTTTTCTTGGATACTTTCTAGCCCGTTCGGTAGGGCTTATATGATACTCACTGATTTGTCTGACTGTCGGTCACGGATAAATGTCAAGGCAGTTGAGGTTTGGATGTTTGGTACAAACCCTCAGAGCAACAGCAGAGAAAAAATGAGTTAAATTTTTCAAAACGATGACCATGACCCGTTGGGGTCGACACTGCGAGTAACACCGTTATATTTTTCTAGTAGATATTTCTGATTGTATTATGAATGAACGGGCTCTTCGCTTCGAAGGTGCTTGTAAAGTTGTCATTTAGTTTTTGATGCTGTAAAAATACCGTCTACTATACTAGCACTATTCTTCAATAGATTACGAACATCACGACGAAATCAAGTGCTAGAAATTGGCAAATTTGGCTTAAAAAACTTCCATTTACGGGGCCCGTGTCAAATAACTCCAAGAATTAAATAGGAACCTAATTACCGCGTTGAAAAACGCACAGAGAACATAAGAGGCGACCTTCAAGTACCTCCATATGAAAATATATTCGAAAGGGTTGGAGCACACTTGAAATAACCCAATTGTCCTTATAGGTTCTGTGGATTTCGCACTCTGTTGAGATTTGGCTGTAAAGAGGCTCTTTTCCATAGTCAAACTTGCTATGATTTTTATTGTAAGGATCTGAGGAGACAAGAGTGAGACTCGACTGCATTGCATAGCCCACGAAGAGACATGGAAATCCTTGTTATAAAAATATAAAAGCAACTCTAAGCTTAGAGCTTGTGTCCTCTTGTTTGATGATGTCACTTCATTAAATCATGTTGGTAATCTATGCAAACGATTGCAAAGGTAAATAACTATCATCTCGGCTTGTTTTAGTTTGTGAAACTCTTTTGGGCCGACATAAATTAACATTTGGGATGAATGAGCTTCAATTTTTCCTACCATTCTGAAATTCTATAAATTTTAGGGGAAATGCATCGTGTTGCAGATGTTTTTTGAGCTTCATTGATTAGCAAAAGCTTACAATTTTAAGAATGTGCTCATCCTCCAATATTTCATTTCTAATGCTAGAGCTAAAGCTTAAGTCTAAAGATCTTCCCTTCCAATTTTATTGGGAGCTCAATTGGAATTTTGTATTGTGGAGTTTGTAAACAGATTCATTAATCTTCCTGGGCGTCAACAGGCCCATTAATGGGCCAGTGGTCAAGGGTTCATGTTTTTCGAAAATATCATAGCTATTAAAATAGTAAATCGAATGAGCTGTTTAACTTTACAATCGGTCCATCAATTACGGATTAGCAGGGAAACAGACAGGCAGACATTTTTAGGGGCTTGTAGAATAGATAAGAGATGCTGCAACTTACATTTAATTTTGTAAATCGAATGAGCTATCGAGCTTTAAAGTCGGTTAAGTAGTCATTGAAGAGTAGTGAGACAGACAAACTTACAGATAGACAGACAGACAGCCAATTATAGAGTAAATAGGAGAAAGAGATGCTGCTGACTTAAATTCAGTAGTAAAATTTTATTTTATTCAAAGCCCCAACTTCTGAAATCCTTTTCTTTATAATTCACACTATTTAATGTGTAATTTCTTGGTATTTTTTGTACAAATGAATTTTCAAGTTTCCCTTGTGGCAAACATGATGATGATGATGATGAGTTTCGAAGGGGAAAAAAGCAAGGCTCAACTTAATATATTGTTCAACATGTGTTTCCGCTGCATTTTCCCTTGGTAAGGATTTTAAAGACGGTGGCAGTCAGTAGGTTTCTTAATTCCATAATTATCAAACCTCTTGAGATTTACAAGTGAAATGAAATGCTAATAATTTTTTTAGCTGATGAAGGACTCACCTTGTGTTATTGAGCAAGTAAATAAGAATCAGGTACGATTTTATAGTACCCAGGGGATTTTGGGTTTAAAATAAAAAGAATCTTATGGCTCAACTATATTATGGCTAATGGCAATTTGACACTTGGAAGGTGACAGGTAAAGTTATAAAGAAATGTGAGGATTATTAATAATGCAAATTCCTAATAAATAAAATCTCATGAGGTACTCGAGACCCAAGGAATTGGGTTAAGGGACTTGATTAGTCATGGTTTTAATATATTCAATTTTAATTATTCAAAATGCAGTCGTTTTTGAGCTCTTAAATTTTACTATACAAAAGTGTTGTCAAAATGCTTAGCTTTTTAGAAATTTTTTCCTGTATTTGAATATATTTTTTGAAGCCGGATACATTTCGAAGATGTGTTTCTGGTTACAGGGGACCAGCTTTTTAAACGGTTCGTGACATGTGGCACACGATCGGCCTCAAAGTTGCGTTGCATAACAATTATCAATTATACCTCGTGTAATTAAATCAATTGTTATTTCATGATCTCAATCTTTCTCTCATCTGTCCGATTGTTGATGGAAATCCCCCGTGTGACAAGAGTCACGACAATGGCTTAATTACTCACTGAGACATTAGGTATGCCCAACTACTGCGTCTACATTCTGATGAGTTATTAGTAGCTCAAGCTAATGTGTCTAATAACCCGAGATATTTATGTTCATTTCGGCTATCTTTTAAAATACATAAAACTTGTCGACATTTTAATTATGCCTGCAGAAAACACGACGTGCCAAACTGGGAATTTTTATGCCTCGCCATACTAATAATTTTATTAACAAGTCATTTCCAGCATTACAGGGTGACCCTGTTGTAGATGTACGTAGATGATTGAAATTTAAAATCTTACTTGAACCTTTAATTAAATTTGCAGATTGGTTTCTGAAGCTTTCAAATGTGAAAATTCCTGGAAATATATTCTAGAATAATTATAGCATTTATTTTTAAAAAATAAAAAAGGAAAACCAAACTGCTTAATAAGTGATGATAATGTTTAAGACACAAGTTCTTATAATAAACATAAATCTCGTAACAAGGATGTTCGACAAGGACAGTGAAATTGTTATTAAAAAGCGGATATGAGTCTAAAACCAATATTTCCCAATAATTTCAAAATCTCTGTCAGAAAACACCACAAAAACTTGTAAGAAACTATTTTATAACAACATAATTATTATAAACATTGTTGTTTGTCCTCGAGTATCTGTAATTATTTAGGTCGATTTATGGAGATTTCCAACTTGCCTTTTTTTATTAACTTCCTAATTTTGTGACTCACCCTGAAGTGTAAACTTGCAAAATAAATAGTATGAATCAATGACCCAGACACGTATGCAAGGATTGCCGTCATTGCCGATTAGCAGACAAGCTGGGAGGTTGTGTTTCTTGTCATGGCATTTTGAAATAAAATGATCTAGTAAACGTGCTCTTGTTAAACATGTCCCAAAGTCGTCCCAAGTCCCAAATCAAAAGAGGACTTGACCAAATCTGCATAATATTGAGAGACTCACTGTTGACATTCGTTACTTAATTGCGTATGCACATGCATAATTAACTTTATAACACTTGTTGACACTCAATCCTAATAGTATTCCCTTGTCCACAATTGTCATTAAAAATATCTTTTAAAAATTGCTATTTGTCAATGATTTTTTTAATGGCAAAATAACTTACTTTTTCAATTAAAAAAAAATCTCAGCATACACTACAACCCTTCTACCCTTTTTCAAAGTATAGCCTCCATACGTAACAGCCAACCATCCTTAAATTTACAAGAAAAACGTTGCAATTTGCAATTTAAAATCAACACCCTTGCAACTTCCCTTAAATCAAAATAAAAAACGTTCAAATAATTACTACACTAAGAATTTAATCAATTTAGAACTCCAGGAAGCCATAATACTCATCAACTCTCAGATCTTTCCTTCTTTAAATGATTATCCCTTGAAATCCAAGCTCCTCCCCCTCTAATGACCACTATAAGATAGTATTATTATATATAATCATAATGATTTCATGATGACTTGTCACCTTGTCTTTTGTACAAATAACAACAAGCAGAGTCAAACACCCAAAAAAACGAAAAGCTCTGAAGAGGACCTCACCATAAGTTTCTATCAATGCCCCCCCCCCCCAGAAAAAACAATTACCTCTCTTCTCAATTAGTAACACAATATTCAATCTGCTAGGATAAAAATCTCCCCATATTATTTAACATTGTTATTTAAAAAAGAATTCTTTCTATGTCAAGGATAAGTGCCCACCCCCTAGGGCTACCCTACCAAAAAGGATCTGCACAAGACTCCTCTCCTGTGCTCCACGAAGATGAGGATAATGATGAGTTTCCAAGAAAAAGGTGTATGAGATGCTAAATATATTGGAGGTATGACTTTTGATGATGTTGATGGGGATATGATTGTATTATAAATATTATAATCCACAGCTACCTCTCTCTCTAAGTCTCTAGTATGAGATGAATGTAGGAGGATTGTCTAATTGGGATTTTTCTGAGTAAGGATGGAAATGTTAAAAATATATTCTTTGGGGCTAATAACGTTCACATTTCTTGTTCACATCTTTTCAACGTTAAGGAAGATTTTTTTTTGCACATTTTTCCTCAAAGGTTTAAAAGGGCATCGCTTTCCATTTGTTTCTGTCACTTTTTAGTCGCTATAGGAAGATCAACGTGGTGGGTTGGAGTGTAGTGAGCGTGTTTTTTTTACTTGGATTTTTTGTTTCGAAAAGTTTTTTTTCTCCATCGTTTTAAAATGAAGGTTCTTTTGGTAAGTTTTTTTCTAATGTTTTTTTTTAAATTTGAACGGAGCAATCGGGTTTTTAATTTTTTAGCATAGGCTGTAGCAATTTTTTAAATCCCGTCTGCTTTTCAATCGATTCATACAAAATGCCTAATGTTATAAATTCGTAATTAACCTGTTTTTAACATCAGTCCCAACCAATTACAATAATTAATTACATTCCCCTTCTAACCTCTGGCCCATAGATCCTAGCTGCCTTTGTGGCCACAGCCTCCGCCGGAGTTGGCGTGGTGACCCCCGAAATCGAAGCGGAAGCCCTCCGCCTCTGGGCCAAGTACTGCGACGGAGCCTCCGAAGGCGGTACTGACGGTAGCAGCTTCATCTACTGCAAGAAATCCCGGGACACTTACGAGGAGACCCAACAGCACCAAATCGAGCTGCCCAGTGGGGCCGCCCAACAGGAACAAGTGGTCTTCGTCCAGCCCCCCTCGTACCACTACAAACACGACGTGGTGGTCTCAGGTGGCGGTGCCTCTGCCCCCAAGACTGTCATTTACGTCAAGCCTTCCAAGAATACTCATGAGGTCAATGTTCAGGACAATACGGCTCCAGGGGCAGCTCCTCAGAAGCCTACTTTGTATTTCTTGAAGGGGTCTCATGGGGGGCAGAAGGAGGCTAATGTGGACTCCCAACCTGGGGGTCAACCTGCCGAGGAGGGCTATAACTACGATGCTCCTAGCAAGCAGCAGCAGGGGTACAATTAAAGGAGTTAATTAATTAATTAATTATGCGAGAATGTGAAATAGAAGCCATAATAATAAATGCAGAGTTTCTTTTGTTTATTTGATTGATGGGTTGTAGTTTGAAACTAAAAGTTTTGCCTTTCCTTCTAAAAGATTGAAAATGGATTCCTTGTGTAATTTGTACCTTTAGATTATATTTTTTATAATTAGTAACTCCTCGTATTTTTGGTACGATGTGCGTATCTGTAATTGTATTTATTTGTTATGAAGGGCCAATTATATGAATAACGAATCCAATTGAAAGTGAAATTAAAATTTTAATTACTCCAAATCTTCCATAAATGTTTTTCAGTATATATGATTTAAAAAGTTTACCTAGCTGTTCTTCTATTTCATTATTTTAATCTACAAACTCTAGCTATTTTAAATCTATACAAATATTTATTTAACACCTAATGAATCATCCAAACAACATATCATTGGGCAATTACCTTTTAAATTCAGTCAATGGATTTTAAACAATTTAAAAAGCATAAATTTTCAATATTTTTTAATTTCAATAATAAATTGGAATACTTCTTAACATATTCAGTCAGATGTCATCAGGTCCAAAACCACTTTACCACTTATCTCAAATCAATCCCAACGAATAAAATCTGAGGGTACTTTTAAAACTGATTCAAACCACTTCCTTGTAAACATCTAATTTTGACAAAAATATCACAAATCACACTTTAAAATCAATCAATCAACTCCAGAAAAAATCCAAAAAAACAATCTGTCTAATTTATCTACTACATTACCAAACTCTTTCAAAAATAAGCCCAAACGAACGGGCTAAAAACTACATAACTCACCCATCCCCAAAGACAATCCATCCCTGTCACCTCAGCTTACACAGGAGCAACTATCTCATCAATCCTGTCAAACTTAATTAGTAAAATATTTAAAATCTCAATTAAAATCGTAAACATGCAACTCTGTCAAGTGTCAACCTTGCCATGTCCGTCAATACCAAATCTGATCATAGCTTTTAAAAAAAAATCTCCCTTCAAAGTGACTTCACTTAAACTCAATCTCTGAAGTTCATGTCTCATCATCAGCAAAGTGCAATGAATCACCCAGGTGACCCCTTCGTCCACCCAACCTCTCGCTGTCCTCTCTCTCTCTCACTCTGTCTCCATAAATCATTTCATATACTTCTCATCCCAATCTTGTTAATATTATTATGATAATATATAAAACATGTTTCCTTATGTGTAAACTTGTTAATCAATCCAAAACCCAAGCTGCAGAGAGAATGATAATGAGACTATTCCCAATCCCAAGGCCGTCTCCATCGTTTGGGACAAAAGACCTAAATTCATTTTAAATTTTACGAGTCCCTTGTAACTTACGAGTGTCCCATAATATTATGTCGTCCCTAGGGAGATGCTCTCTAATAAAAAGGATCATCAAGCCGCATTCTCTGATCAGTTGGAAAGCCGTGGCTCTTGACGCTCTAGAGGATGAGCAACCATAGTCGTTTAATTTAATTACTTCATTTGTGTACACAGAAGCCATTGCCCCACTTAACCACTTAGTTCTTCAACATGAATTCCTTCGTCGTAAGTTTTTTTCCAAAATTATTATCTAAAGTGTGATTAAAAAAAATATTTATTAAAAAATTTTTAAACGCAGATTTTGCTATCCATCATTTCAACTGCCTACGCCGGAGTGGGCGTAGTGACCCCAGAAATAGAAGCGGAAGCCCTCCGACTCTGGGCCCAGTACTGTGGCGGGAGGTCAGAGGGGGGTCAGGATGGGAACACTTTAATTTACTGCAAGAGAGCTCGGGGAGTTGGGAAGCAGAGCTTTGAACACACGGCCCAGATCGGGTCACCAGGTCAGCAGGCGGAGCAGGTGGTCTTCGTCAAGCCCCCTTCTTATCATTACAAGCACGATGTGATTGTGACTGGAGGGGCAGTGGCTGCTCGGAAGACGGTCATTTATGTCAAGCCGGCCAAGAATACTCACGAGGTCAATGTTCGGGATGAGACGAGCCCCGGGGCTGAGCCCCAGAAGCCGACTCTGTTCTTCTTGAAGGGGAGTCATGGGGGCGAGGGGGTGTCAACGACTGAGAAGGCCTCTGTCCCTGTTACTCCACCTCCGGCCACTTATTTACCTCCCACCCAGCCCACTGAAGGCTACAACTATGAACCTCCACAGAGACAACTTCGATATTAGAAATTTTTAAGGGACGTTGAAACGAGTTTCATCATATTGACTATTTATTATTGGAGGCTTGGAGATAATTAAGTTTGTAAATATTTCCATGTCTATTTATTCAAAGCTAGAGTTTACAATTAGTCGTCTTTTTGAGTCATATAGTTAAGGAAAGAAAAAATTGTATATTAAATTATTGTGTCAAATATGTATTTTTAATTAATTAGTGAATTTTATAGTCAACAGAGCCATAGCAAAAAGCTTTACATATTTTAGATCCTTATGATATATATACATTTTCGTAAAGGATTGCTAACATGATTTAATATAGTTTCCGTTTTGAAATATTCAAGTAAAAACTCCATGAGAGATCAACCCTTGAGCAAAGTCATATATAAATAAAGATTAAATTACAAAGATATAAATCAAAACCATAAAACTTCCCTGTACAACTTCATTTAGCCCGACTCCTATGCACTTACTTAAACTTGGATTCATAAAAAAATAGATAA
>JAQFYM010005410.1:0-13356 GCA_034694785.1 Agrenia bidenticulata
GAAGGTGTAGACCAAACAGTAACCTAATACGTTTAGGGTGCTTTTTAGGCAATGTTTACATTACTACAAAACATGCAGTTAATTGTTTTTTTTTATAAATTGCAGCGTATTATTACTTTTTTGCATTTTAACTTTTAACAGGTAAAATTTTTTCATTTTTTTGTATCATCTACACTGTTTAACTGTTTTTTAGGCTATATGAGAAAAATTTTACTGATATTAAAACACTAAGGGTGTGCAAAATTCCTGAACGTAGTATTAAAATTTGTTTTTGAGCTATAGGAAACAAAGTAAAACGTTACCGGTAGTCCTGCCTTGGTGCAAACCCAAAATTATATATTTGACTACAAGTGAGTTGCCAGAAAAACCTGTTAGAAAATTTTCATACACGCCTATTTTCTATTCTGCTTTAAAAAGATTTTTAGACGGTTTAAATCAGAAAAATTATATTTTTATCTGACAATAGATATCATTTTTCTTGCTTGCATTTGTTGACAAAAAGTATTGAAAAAACCAATCAGGTAAGTTTAGAATTGTCAATTATTGGGCAAAGTTTAAAAATACGGCACAGCAACAGTACATAACGGTAGATAAAAACCACACTTACATGTTTTTTTTGCATAGCCTAACACGTAGGGATGGACAACTACTACACTTTTCGCTAATTTAAACTGTGGGCATTTATCCAATTTTTCTATAACGCGCATACCCATATATTGAAAATTATTTGTTAAGCAGTTAAACAACTAAAAATTGACGTAAAATACTAAGAGGTCTTGTTTTTCATACAATTTTTTTCCGAAATGTTCGTAGGTATAAAACTCTTGTTTTTTGTACAAAAAAATATAGCAAAAATATTACTTATAATTACTAAAAAAAACTACGTTTTTATGCAATTACTTACATATGATTTAGTGCGCGTCAATGATTTTTACCATGGAAAAAAAATTATAGTGTTTTGCCATGTTTTTAATATATAATACCTTTGACTGTTACTTATATTTTTTGTATTTATTTTTCAATAGTACATTGTGTTTTCTGTAGATCAAATTTATATTTTTTCTTGTTTATTTGAATTTTTTACTTATATGGTTTTTTGCTTTTCGTGCTCTATAAAACATTTAATTCGTGCATAACACCAAAATAAAGAAAAAAGATTTACGATATATTTTAATTGATTTTACATAACGCGTTTGTCCCGTAGCACAATTATTTACATACAAAAGCCATTCACTTTACGGGCAATCACAATACATTTTCTTAATAGTCTTTTTCGTAAAATTTAACAAAAACGCGAGACTTTTAAAAGGTATCTCATATAGGTTACAAAAATTGTTTTTACTGATAACAAAATACGTTTGAAGTTAATGCCTATAAATATACTACAAAAAAGCTTTGAAGCATTATTACTAACAAGTCTACATGTTCGGAACTCATATAATAAGTTTGCTTTGTTTTGCAACAAGCTGTACAATCGCAAATTGAAACCACTAAATGTAGGTTGGGTTGTTTACTTGAGCGCATTTAACAGTTTTTGTTAACTTTAAGTTGAATTTAAGTACAGAAAAGATATTTCAAACTTAGTAACTGTTTTACAAAACTGTACATATACTATAATTCTGGCAAAAACACAGTCAAAAAACCATTTTTGCACCTTATAAAGATTTTATTTTACAACGGATGTGTTATAATTTCCTATCTGTTGTTTTAAAATGTTCTTTATGCAGCGTAAAATAAACAGGAATACATTTAATATTAAAGTTGCAGATTCAAACAACTATCGTAAAGTGGAAATTGCTATTGGTTTACACTGCAGTCTTTTGTATTATAGAAAACACAAAAAAATCATCTGTTCAAAAGCTTGTTTAACATGTCTTTGAAAACCTTAAGACTAATTAGGTAGTTATGTCATCTATTTTGCTTACCCATAATAACGAAAAAAAAATAAATATATCCTGTATGTAAAAAAATATATTAGCTTTGGTGCAAAAACAAAAAAACCGGCAATATCCCCTAATAGCAAATCTTTTTTTTACATTCTTTGTATGTTGGCACTTTTTTATCGAATACCAATTTCATAAACTTAACAAAAGCAAATTTTTATTTGGATTTATAAAACTATGTGTACAGTACGTGCTGCCATGTATAATTACCTTTATATGTGTATCATTGTTCACTGTATAATCCGGGGTTTCCTTTTATTTAGTTCCCAATATCAGCAAACTTTTTACATTGTTTTTTCATAATGAATTAATATAATGTTGGTTATAATTGTTACAATATGCCAAAGACAACCAATGACGCAATTTCCTATACACTTCTTAAAATTTTTTGTATTACCACGCATAAAACAAATATATAAAATGTTCTTATACTTTTTGCATTTAAACAAGGTACGCGAGTGAGCAGCGATTTATCTTGTTCGTTCTTGCACAGACATGTACAAAAAAAAAGCAATGTTGATCCTGTAATTGCTGATTTGACAATGTTTTTGATTTTATTGTATAGAGAGCAATAAACATGTGCCACAAAAACTAGCACAAAAAAGAATCAAAGCAAAATGCAACTACAAGTCTAATAATACGGCAACAAACTTATAGCAAAAAAAATTTTGTAATTAAGTCATCGTGTAAAAGTTCATACTATAAAAAGAAATATGTTTTACATAAAAGTGTAAGTAATATTGCAGTCTATAATATAACCCTACAAAAAACGCGTGTATTCATGCATGGCTAACGTTTTATATCTTAAAGATATAAAAAAGGGCAACCGTGAACTGCAAAAACTAGTAGCTGGCGGCGTCAAAAAGTTAGAAAAGCATAACAGTTTTGCAAGATTAATGGCTGCAGGCGCAATAAAAACTATGTAACACAACCAGTACATAGCTGTTTGGACGGTGCACCTTTTTGTGGCCAAGCGCGAATTTGTATTTTAATAAGTAATATGCTTGTGAATTTTGTTGCCTTTAATTCCTGTATTTTCTACTTATATTTTAAGGTTTTTTTTTTTATTTGGTATAATGCTTTTATACTGTACGTATTATCGGTAAATAGAAGAATGAACTTAATATTACTACACACATATTTTTTGAACTATTATATGTTATTTTTATAGTGTTTTAACAAAATATACTATGGTCAGTTTTACCGTAAACGCTGTCTATAGTTTTAAAGATAACCCATGTACAAGGTTTTTCATAGTGCAAATAAACGTGGTACCAGGTCTACTCTTTTTGTAGTACAGTCCTGTTTTAAAAATTAAACTTTGTCTTTTTTATTGACTACCCTTTTTGTGTTTTGTTTTTTTTTCGCTTCATTGTACTTTGTTTTTTTCAAAATGTAACGTTGATTTTTTTGCGACGACGCTTTTATGTTTTTTATTGTAATTTTTTAAAAGTGTAGTTATTGGTGTATTCGACTATATTTTTGTCAAAATTAACAATGAATAAAAATACATCTCCGGTGTTATTCACGTGGTTTTATCAAGCTACTTATAAACAACAAATTATACTTTTAATTATTAATATTTAGCAATTTATACAACCATTTATTATATTTTTTTTTAACCTAGAGAATTTTTCTTTTTATAAAATTTTGTATACAATAAAAATTATGTTGATTTTAAAAATATTGCAAAATTTCATACTTTGATATTTGTACTGAAATTTTATTCTGCTACTTTGATGATACAACCGCGAATTACGAGTTCGTGTATATAACTGTAGCAATTTCTAGTGTTTTTTATGGGTTAAAAATATAATAATAATTGTAAAAAAGCTTGTTATTTTTTAGCCATTTATCAATAATACAAATAGATTATTATAATTACATCTTGATTCCTCAGAGCCCTTACAAGCCTACTTTTTTTTTTAAATTGTTGCGATTTTTCTTACACAAAACACTCAAAAAAGAAATATAAATTTACTTTAAATAGCCATAATAAAATTAAACCTAGTTGGCTTATATAACAACGCAAAAATTGACACCTGTGTTACTGCGTGCATAACCTGAATATAGCATAAAAGCGTCAAAATTGGTATGTTACTAATTTATGCTCAAAAAAAAGAATTTTTTGAAGAAAACAAAACGAATGCTGCGTAAAAAAATAGTTAGTGGATAAACGTGATAAACTAACACATTTATTTGTAAGACTGCTTTAAGACAAAACGCAGTAATAAAAATAAAAAACAAATAATAATAAAGTCTGTTTTCTAGTACGAGCACACATTAATTTGCTCTAGATAAAGACCATACCGTTTGAATAACATTTTTATGTATACTGTATATTATCCGGTTTATAATTTTCCTGCGACAAAAAAATTGCATTTTACTGTATCGAGGCTGTCTGATGACTGAATTTTACTGTAACAGTGTTTTTGTAATAATAAGAAAGTTTAAATTGCCTACGGAAACATTTTAAAAGCGAAGAAAGCATTGAAAGTACTAGATAAACATTAACTGTACATAAAAAATGTAAAAAAATGTGTTTTCAAATAGCAATACTAGCAATCCTAAATTAAGTAGGTATGAATGCATCGTTATAGGTTAAATCTGGTTTTTTTATTGTATTGGGTTATATATAGTCTCAACAGAATTGCATCCACATCTAAAATGCAATAAAGCAATAACATTTGTAGTTTATCTTGACAAAAAGAAAACTAAAAGTGTTGGATTGCATACGATTATGAGAAATTGCAGTATAAATATTTATTTCTGCAATTGATAACAAAAAAAATACTTTACACAAAAATAGTTTTTTTTATTAATTTGAATAACCTCTGAAACAACAAAAATCTTGTAGCAACTTTTTTATATATAATTAGCATCTTTTTGTATTACCAAAAGTAAATAAAATAAAAATAAAATAAAATAAAATTTTTGTTGTAAATTATACAGTAAATGAGGGTACATTGTTTTAAACTTAATATTTGTTTTTTTACAAGGGTTTGATATAAAGTGTTATAAAATGAACTATCCGCATAACCCCGCTTATAAAAACAACGTTGTAAATTTTGTAGGTAGTAAAAATTCATATAATTTTATAGCACTATTTTTTTGTGTAATATAAACATAATATATATTTTGCCAAAATATACTTAAGTTTAATCGAAAGTTGGTGATATACTATCGCATATTTGTAATTGTCGTAGTTTTGCTTTTGACATTTATTACTGACTTTTTTTTGTGTTTAATGTATCAGTCACCTTGTTCTTAGGGTATTTTTTAAGTGACAAAAAATATTTTGATATGCAAGTTACACCTTATGCAAATACAAAAGCTGTTTCGTTTGTGATATAACATTTTTTTGTGGCTAGCAATAAAAGGAAGTTATAGCAAATCTGAATGTTATAAAACCTAGTTTCTGTTAAACCCTGATATTTTTTTCTCTTAAAAAGCTCGTAGCATTATATTATATTTTTTGTCAAATTGATTGTTACCAGAAAAACAAATAGACGTAAATTGCCTATTTAAATGCGACTAAGTTAAATAGTGTTTCACATGTTTGTTTTTAAATGCCAAATGATTTAATTGATTAATAAGAGTTGATGGTGATAAAATAACTTCGATATTTTAATCAAATGTCGATATAAGTGCAACCATGATACAATTACAGTAAACCCGTACTTAGTCTAACGTTTTTACGCATAATAGTACAAAACAAGATCTATTAAGTGAATTTTTTTTTTCGAATTTGTTGGCCTAATTTTCAAAGCTATTTTTTTCTTGCCAACGATGACTTTTTTTTCGGCCTTTTTTGGTCAACAAAAATCTGGTTACACATACAGTAATACACATACCAGATTGCCCATGGCGAATTATATCTGTTTTTTAAGTTGTGGGTCATGAATGTAGTAACGAGAATACACAGTAAAACAAATACATCTTCTTTATATATCATTTTCGTTTCCAAAAAACCACAAAAAGTACGATATATGATTGAAAATTTCAGTTGATACCTTAAATGCAATTTTATATATACATTATTCGTATATATTAAAGTATGGTCTTTTAATACGCAACTTGAACACTAAAACAAAACATGCGCTTTAAATTTGTTTTATAAGGGTAATAAGACAATTTGAAGAAATTAATGTTTTGTTTTTAGAGAATTATGGGCTTTTCTTTTTGTTATAAAAAAAAATTGTTAAGAAATCGTTGCTTCTTCGAGTAATCGATTTCAATTGTACGCTAAAAAAATCGATTTTTTTATTAAAGTTATTACAGCCTTATTTCTTTTAAGAAGTCGATTTTATACCATAAAAATTACATCGATTGTTTTTAAAAATCAGTTTCAGAATTCGATTTTTTTTCTTTGCAATAAGAGACAAGCATGTAGACATTTCTAGTGTACATCATTATGGCTTAAAAGTACGCAGCAACAAAATAACAGAAAAAAATGGACGTGCAATCAAAGCAGCTATTGCAAGATGGGCCGTTTCCAACGAGTAAAATTGAAGTAAAAGAACGATGTTCCAATATTAATACTTTAGAAGGGGGTAATTTTTTAAATATCATATTTCATACTAAACTTTTTTACCATATATTTTTTTTGATAAGGCAAAGATTATAATTGCATAAATAATCTACAGCAAGCAACCTTACCTTTTTGCACTTTGTTTTTATACTTTTGCTGTTTTTTTTCTAATAAAACGTTGACGTACTGCTTTTCAAAGTTTTTTTAGTAAAATGCATGCAACAGGGCAGGAACCCGTATCTTTACTTAGTAGAATATAGTGTTAAATGACATTATCAACAGACAAAAACAAAAATCCAGGGTTTTTGACCTTGATAAAATATATGAAATTATATTTTCGTAATGTGATGAAAACAATCACTTATATTAAATGAAAACTTCGTATAAGCAACGCTGTTTTTAACTTGTATAATTCCAATTTTTATCCCGAAGTATTTTTTATAGACTTAGAAAAATTTTTTGCTATGGCTATAAGATACTATTTTAGACAATATAGAAAAGACGCGTAAAAAAGAGCATAAAATCACATACAAAAACATAAATCGATAAAAAATTATAAAAAGGTAAAATAATTATACTCTATTTCTTAAAGTGCCAAAAAAGCTTTTGAACGTACACTAAGGCATGCGAAATATATGAATACGAAAATATCAGATGTAGTTGTGGTTTTATGTATGTGTTATCTATAATTTTACGTTTTTGCCTTCGGCTTGTTTTTTAAGACAAAAAAAGGCAACAATATTTTCGAAGTAAAAACCACCTCTGTAAAAAATTTTTATTAACTAAAAAAAGGTCAAAAGTATTTTTGTGTCAGAATATAAAACAGCAGTTTTACGATTTAAAAGTTTTTTAAAAGTTTTTCAAATACAAACAAAAGTTTTAGGGCGTGTCTGGTTTAGTCAAAAACGTTTTTTGTCAAGTAGTTTTTTTCGAAATACATTTTTGAAATAATTTACGGCAAAGTGACTGTTCCTATGCAAACACATGTCCTGATATGATTTTACAGCAAAAGAAGCCTTTTTCTTAGATTAATAATAAAACAGTGTGTTGAAAAACCGTTTTAGACTAAATCAACACGCCCTAGCGCTGTTTATGCAGACAGTTAATTATTAATCTGTAAATAATCCGCTTACAACTATAGAAAAAATACGTAACATCATATTTTTTTACATTGTAACTTTTTTAGCAGTTTTTTTGTAATAATCGTTTTTAAATATTTTATGTTTAATATTATTACTTTTTTTGTCTTGGGTTTTTTTACGTTGCAGAAATGTTAAAACAACTGTTCTTTGCCTTTTGTCCTTTTTTTCGGGTCGAAAATACTATTTATAAGACTACTATTGACCAATAAAACACAATATTATATTATAAAACTAATGTGTAAAAGATTATATATGTAATCTGTTATATTTTTGTGTAAAAAACATTTAATATAAAGATGTAGGTAAAAACAAGTTCTGTTTACGTATTCTTTTGTTTTTTTTTGCCTTTTTAGTACATCTTTATACATATATTTGTGCATTTTGCGCGTCATACAAGTTATAAAGTGTTTTTATAGTATGCTGTACTCTGTTACAGTTTTTAAAATGCAGTTTTACTTTTTTATTTTTGTTTTATACTGCTGTAGATTGCAAATTGTATAATGTTTTGCGTAAAAAAAGTTTTATCTGCTGGCATAGTAAACTATTGGCTATAAAAACTACATATGTGTAAACAAAAGTTACGAATTATTATATGTATACTGCTCAAGAAATGTAAGTAAAAATAAAATTTTTATTCCCGGTAGTTACCTTGTCTAAAGAGGTACTTCGCAAAAGTCAACAAAATAATTTGTAAGCAAACAAAAACGCATGTTATAACGTAGAATTTTTTCACTAAAAAGGCGCAATTTTTTAAATCCTTGTACTACTAATACATAAACAATATACGATCTGCTACTCTACAATATGTTACTTAGATACGGAATAGTATGTAAAATATATACAACTATTACTTTGACCATTGTTATTTGTTTAATTTATATAGATTCTCGTTTAAAAAAAAACCTGTATAAAAAAACTGGTTCGACAACACACATATTTTAACAGGTTGAAATTTTAAAACTTTTTTAAAGATCAAAAACCAGTAAAAAAAGGCTTGGCAAAATCAATGCGGTGATTTTGTTAATGCGCTATATATTATGTACGAAACAAAAATATTTTTCTAAGCCTTGTAGTTTACGAAATTTTGTATTATAATGGGCAAAACCTACTTCACAGAAAGCAGAAATATTATAGCCTACTTAATTGTTAAGACAATTTTTCATTGTATTTTACATAATTATTTTTAAAAAAAAAACAACCAACAAATAATACCTATAATATGCAAATTCAATAACATTTCTATTGCATTATTTATATATATTTTTATAAACTAGAGTTTCTTATTATAAAAGGAGTTTTCAAAAAATTTGTATTTTAGATCAAAATTTTAGTTACATACACATACGTGGGTGTTGTAATAAAATACGTGACGGCTACTGTTGAACTACTTTTTTTGTCTTCTTTTTACAGTATTTGTCTTAAATTTACATATTACGTTTGAAAGATGCAAATATTGCCTGGTTTATACTTTTTTTCAGGATATCTGTTAACATTTAAAAAATAAACTTTTTTTATAATTAACGCAAAAAAAAGAAACATAAGAAATTTGTTTTATTGTAACTAGGGTTGGGTAATAATATAACTTAATAATCGGGTATTAATATTAAATATTAATAATATCAATAAGACAATTTCTTATTTTTACCCCTTACTATAAAGAAACACAACAAGAGCAGGATGACTCCGTTTTCATCCGTACAGTATTCAGAAACAAAGAAACGAAAAATGAATTGGTATTAAAACAAATAACTTTTGTAAAAAATAAAAATCTATGACCAGCAGGGATAAAAATAAGCACTTAGAATAGACATTTTATACTAATTTAACAGTAAAAAAATATACTTTAAACACCATTAACCCACTAGATAATCATTATTTACTTAATTATAATCTATAAAATGCCATTCTAGAGTGGTGTTTCTTTAAATACATCGTGTAACAAACAAATAGTCATATAAATATATATCGGAGGATAAATATTGTGTTATTATGATGCTAAAAATTTTTATAAACATTTGCATCTTTAAAATAAATATAAGAGTTCTTTTATGCTTTTGATTTGGTTTGCAACTTTATTACGACTCACCCAACAAATTACTCAGTCTCTAATTGTTATGCAGACTGACACAAAGAAAGTGTAAATCTTAAGAATTAATGTCATTCGTACGATAGTAAAATATGTAAATATTATTTTCATCAGTAAAAACATCATCACGTTTAATGAAATTTAAGATCTATTGCGTATAAAAAACGCATAAAATGTTTCGTTGTACTAATTATATTGTCTAAAATACTTAAAAAATTGAAACATTTTTCAATTGGGAAGTAACTTTAAAAAGCGTGCAATTTTTGATTAGTTTGTTACCTATTATTATATTCGCACCTCTTCTTTATTTTTTGTCTTCTTAGCCTTGGCAATATTATCGACTAAATTATTAATTTTTTTACCCTCCCTAATTGTAACCAATATAAATTTTTTTTTATTTTATTTGCACAAAACTACAACTATACGTTTTTTTTAAAAATTTCGTAAAAAAGTTTTTTATTATCTACAAAAACACGGCGTACACCTTATAGTTCACCTCTGAAAATACGTAATATTATACTATGCATGTAGTTGCGGTAGTTAATTTTTAAAAAATTTGTCTTAGTATATATCATGTGCTTTTACAATCTTACCTTGACAAAAAAACTTTATTTCTTAAAGAACAAGCTCAAAAAAAAATACTTTTTTTTTAACCGAAGGTAATAAATACTTAACGGTAACCCAGGGCTCGCTATTTAAATGTATATTTTATGTAACTGCGCGATATATACATCTGTATACATAGGTAATCCAGTTTTAAAAAATTTCACATTACATTTTTTATGAAGCATATTTTTTTTAAGCGTTCCCTTTTTTTCACTAAAATTTCTACGGTTCATAATATTACGACAGGTCAATATTTGTATTAGATTTTATTAGAAACGATTTTTATACTTTCATGCGTACGAAAAAGAAAAAAGAACACTACTGCTGTACTAATAAAAAAACTTCAAAAGACAAAAAATGCAGTTCTATACGTGTAGTGCGACTTACGAACGATAATATATATGCCAGTGGCGTACCCAGGAATTTTCTCAGCCCAGGGCTAGTCAGTGTTTTATCAAAAAAATAAGGGATAAAGACACGATTTATGACGTGAAAAATCTTTATTATTTTTTTTAAAAATTTCTAAATTTTTATTTTTTTATTTCAGATTTTTTTGAAAAAAAATCTCTGCTCAAAAAAAGATTTCCCCCTTAAATTTACTCGCAACTTTTTTTTCCAGGGATGGGAGCCCCCCCCTAGGTACGCAACTGATATATGCATTGCCTTTTACCTACTATCAAAAGTATTGTTTTGTTTAAATGTCTATCACAGTAAATTTTGTCCATTACTTTATTCATTTTCTTTTTTAAATTTTAGCGATATGTTAAAAATAAAAAATTGAAAGTTTCTATTTACAAATAAAAAAAAAATCGATTGAAAATACAAATTTAACTGATAAAAGATGCCTATAATTTTTACAAAAACTAAAACATTTAATCTACTTAAAATTGCCTGTCTGAATATGTACAAAACTTGACAGAAATACGCGGTATACGGCCGTAAAAAGTTTGTGGAAACTAGAGCTCCTTAAGTTATATCGAGAAACAAGCATAAACCAATAAAGCTTTTGTTAAGCGCATTAAAAACTGCATTTACTAATAAACACAATGCCAATATCTGCAAATCATTTTGCCGAACAAAAAAATATGCTTTTTGAAAAACAAAATGCAGTTTTAAAGTAATTTAAAAAACAAGTTTTGCGTATTTTTTTACTTTTACGCAACAAGATAAGATATAAGTGTCTTTATTACTAGATTTGTACTTGGATAGTGTCATGCAATATTTTATTATTGAATAATTACATGAATGTAAGCTTGTTGATAAAAAGTAATTAATAAAAAAAAGCCTCTTTATAGGGACAAATTAACAATGCACAGACAACAACAGTAAAAATATATATATAGATTTTTTAGGGTATGAGAAAAAAGTAAAGGTTTAGTGCTTTTTTTGGTGAAATCTTTTTCCTGTGATTATAATGAGTGTTTAATAAATAAAGCCTTATATAAACGTAAATATATCTCTATTACCAATACTATTCGTTTTGTAAGACAAAATGCAAAGAGGATTAGAGCAACCTTGTCAATTACATGTTTTACTTAATATAAGGATGTTATTACGGAAGCTTATTTAAGACTCATGCCATTTTGTTTAAAAAAAAATTGATAAGATGCATTACTGTGGCCAAAAATAGTAGACGCTACCACATGAGCCTGCTATAAAGGCGCTATACATACAATTAATATGTAACTTGCTTTAAAACATAAGTTTCTTACATAAACAATACAACGACCGATTCAGTAAAAACCGAAAACTTAAGAAATGAGTATTTAAATGTTATGCCTAAAAAGTACAATTTCTATCAAATTAAGTTCATGATTAACAAATTAATAGCTGATAAGTCAAAAACGTATATAACAAAAGTGCGCTAAACTTACAAATACACATTGCATTTTTACACTGGTAACAAACACATTATATAAAAATTGATTACTGCAAATTGCTCAATAAATTTTTGCAGTAAAAAACCCAGTATCGGACTGCATGATAGAAACGGGCTCTGCCGCGCTAGATTTCTCTTTAAAAGGGGCCATTTTTTAAGTTTTTTGTGTAAAAAAAGTAGTATGCTTGTAAGTAAATATTTTTTCATAATTGAAAATTTTTGCGTAAATTATATAACTTATTTATTGTTTCTTTAAATTGATTTTATGTCGTTTAACGCATTTTTGCACAAATTTGTTCCCTGAAAAGTCGTTCTTAGTTCCGCCCTGATAACACGATTCGACTGTAATTCACAAAAAACATCTTCATTAGTAATATTACAAAGGTACTGATAAATCTAGCACTATGCATTGGTATTAAGCATTTTTAACACCATATAGTAAAAAAAAGCCCTATGTGCAATTTAGAATTTATACAACTGGGTTTAAAAAGATTTAAAAGTCTAATATTACAAAACTCTAAGAACTAAACTATTTTGTACACGACTGTGCCTGATTTACGCATAGGTAAATGTTTTTTATATGGTATCGGTTATATAAATTATGTAGAAAAAAAGTTAAACTCTATCCGTCTTTCTAGAAGTTTAATACGAATGTTGCTACAAAAAAAACTCTATACGACAATTATTGAATCAAAACTACTCTTTACAACATCCTGTGGTTTTAAATGTTGATTTTAAAGCAAAAACTTTTTTAATTTTAGTTTACAATAATTCAGGTCTATTGGTGTTTAAATGTAATTTTTACCAGTTTTGTAATATTTGCAATGTTAATTTGTAATAAAAATAATTCGTTAATAATCCGTGTACAGTTGCACGCAATATACGGGTATGGATCTTATAGTTTTTTAAAAAAATGTTTTTTTTTGTGTGGTCTACGAAAAATAACAGATAAGAAAAACGGATTATACTTCAATTACAATATTTAGCTACAAAAATGCACTCGCAAGCTATTTATGTTTGTATTTTGTTTCAACACAGTAAGCAGCTGTATTTTAATATATGTTCAACTGACACAAGTTTTACTGCAGCGATGCCAAATTTTAAAGTTTTTAAATATTATGTTTTCCTTTTATTTTTAAAATATAAAAACAAAATAAAATGCATAAAAA